>VKOC01009950.1:0-22855 GCA_009364415.1 Spea multiplicata
GGGGGTTATTACTGTATACAGCGCTGGGAGGTTATATTACTGTATACAGCGCTGGGGGTTATATTACTGTATACAGCGCTGGGGGTTATATTACGCTGGGATTTATGCTGTGTGATTTTTCTGTGAAACGCGAATGTTTTCGGTGCACAAATACAAAGCGCTGAGTAAATCGGTGTCTCTGTATCCGCTCTGCGTATTTCTCTGTATCGCTGATAGAGATTCTTTAGACTCCGGTTATCAATTCCTTCCATATTCTTATTTACTGACAAACCGGACGCCTGCTTCATATCCACTGCGAGGAACGAGTAAAGGTCAGGCCGGCACACGCGTTCTATGAACAGCTGTTACCGCGGAGCTGCAGAATGCGTGTGACGCGTGATATTTCGGCAGAATGTAACGGGATAGGACCCCCGCCGCGCGCTGTATCAATTTAATCCCGCCGGGATTATTTTATATCCGGAAATAAAGCCGCCGGCTCTGGGGTCGCACACAGGGCTAAGGATATCACCCCAGAAGCCCCGCGCCCATCTAATAAATAATAATATTACATGGGGATTTTTTGTTTCTTTTGCTTTTTTTCTTTGTTTTAAGCATTTAATACATTTGCTTATAAGACAAACCCAAGTTATTTATATGAAATACATTATTATTATTAAACTTCAACACAGAGGCAGAATTTATCTGCAGTGAGGGCAGTAAAGCTCTAAAAAAGAACCCCAAGAAGCAGTTATTGCAGGCTGCGGACTCCTTTAAAGTGGATCTGTCCCCTTTTTCCCCCTGAAACAGTATATTTTAATGTTTTATACGCTAAATAAATGTATCCAAAGGGAGAACCCCGTTATAACCCCGTATTATATGAAAGCCACCTCCTTTACTTTCTATTGTCAGGATCTGCAGGATTATTCCTCCCCGTTTATGTATCTCTTCTCTGATATACATTGTATGTGGATGTGGATACATGGAAACCTGGAATGTGTCAGCAGGGTTGGTCCTGATATTATGTTATTTGTCTCGCGCATGTTTTAATTCACCGTATTAAGGTCATAAATTACTTTTTATGCCTTTTATGTGGAGTAATAGTCTGGAGGTCGCGCTGATTTATTTTGGGGGGGCGCTCATTCTTTTCTAACCCCCGTAACCTCTGTATGTTTGTAATAAGTAACCCGTCCATTCATTACTGCGATGGCTGTGAGCCATACGTCCCAAGCGTCCCATTTCGAGAGGTACAGTCCTGATTTTCACCCAGCTGCTCCGCTATCCCCAGGTGCTGTCGTGCACTGCGCGGGGGGGGGGGGGAATGCCTTCTTTATGCCCTAAGTGTGTCTTATGGAATCTGCCCCACACTGGCAAAAAAAGGAAGAAAGTCCTTTTTTGAGTTTTTTTCTAGAAAAAAAAAAGTTATCATTTGCAAGAAGCACAAACTGGGCTGAAATCCTGATTTTTGTCCTTAAATAACATGCAGTTTGGGTAAAGTATCCGGAGACAGACTGATTACCCCTGTGAATGATGAGAGAAGCCGCTGGGCCGGTCCTGTGGCTTTTGATGGAATTTTTCCTCTTATGGATTACGTTTGATTTTCTTCATTTTCTGGCAGTAATAACTCAAATTCACGCAAAATATAATTTACTGCGGAAGCCACGATTTACCGCTAACAGAAGGTCAAATCTCTGCAGGCCCTGCATCCACGCTAATTATTCTCATCAATAACTAAAAAATATCTGCATAAATTACATTATTTTTGTGGCGTTGTACCTGGAGAACGGATACCCCGCTGCAGGCTGGGACTGGCCATCTAACCAATGGGCAAATGGCCTGGGGGGGGGGGTTGTGGCCGATGGCGTCACGCAGTTTACTGCCGCTTAAGAGGAAGATGGGGTCCTCCCCAACCAGCAGACGCATGCGCGTCATTTAGCATCCCTGGCCCTAAAATGCTTTGCCCGTAGGGTGAATTCCGCCCGAAACCTTTCTAAATGAGAGATATTCTTGTTTTTGGGCTGCTGGGTAATGTTATAAAAAATAAAAGATGTAGCGCTGTACACGCCAATAAACCAGGACTGCTTTAAAAAATAACTGAAACTTTCACATTAGGGGTAGGAGATCCCCGTTCATAATAGGCGGACGATAACTTAATGCAGATCCTGAGAAGAGGAAGTAAAGGTGTCTGCTCCGGCCGCACACAGGGCATGCTCCTAACACACGCGTGTAAATGTTTATTTGATTCTGTACACGCCATTACACGCGTTTATTTACAGTACAGAGTCCTAAAATGCACGATTTGAGAAAAGTGACCACTCCGCCATAAACTCCGCTTCCTGACTGCTGGGATAATGGAAGTACAGCGTAAGTGGCTTTTTTTGGTCAAAATATGGAAATGTTTAGATAAATTAATTTATGAATCTAACAGAATGTGACGTCATGTCTGAGAAACGTATATTTACAGCTATGGGTGAAACCGCGCTTGATGTGAAGTTTCAGGAGAAAACAAATATTCCTGAATAAGAAATGTTTGCATGTGTATGTATATATATATATATATACCGTATATATATCTGTGTGTGTATGTATAATTAACCTACCGTATATATAATCTGGTGTGTAATGGTATATATATATACCGTATAATATCTGTGTGTGGGTATGTATATATATACCGTATATATATCTGTATGTGTATGTAATATATATACCGTATATATATCTGGTGTGTATGTATATAATATACCGTTATTATCTGTGTGTGTATGTTATATAATGACGTATATATATCTGTATGTGTATGTATATATATAACCGTATATATATCTGTGTCGTGTATTATATATATCGTATATATAGTCTGTATGTGTATGTATAATATATAGTAATATATATCTGTGTGGGTATGTATATAATATACCGTATATATATCTGTGTGGTGTATCGTATATATATACGTATATTATATCTGTATGTGTAATGTAATATATACCGTATATATATCTGTGTGTGATATGTATATATATCGTATATATATCTGTGTGTGTATGTTATATATATGTATATATATCTTGTGTGTAAATGTATATATAT
Organism: Spea multiplicata; assembly: GCA_009364415.1. Lineage (NCBI taxonomy): Eukaryota > Metazoa > Chordata > Amphibia > Anura > Pelobatidae > Spea > Spea multiplicata. Next base: position 3,070 of record VKOC01009950.1, read on the forward strand.
ACGTATATATATCCTGGTGGTGTAATGTATATATATACCGTATATATATCTGGTGTGTAATGTATATATATACTGTAATATATCTGTTGTGTATGTATATAATACGTAATATATATCTGTGTGGTTATAATTACCGGTAATTATATCTGTGTGTTGTAATGTATAATAATCCGTATATAATCTGTGTGTGTAATGTATTTATACGTATATATATCTGTGTGTGTATGGTATATATCCGGTATATTATCTGTGTGGTGTAGTTATATATAATACCTATAATATATCTGTGTGTGTATGTATATAATATCGTATTTTTATAGTGTTGTATGTATTATATCCTATATATATCTGTGTGTGTATGTATATATATACCGTATAATATTCTGTGTGGTGTAGATAATATATACGTATATATATCTGTGTGTTATTATATATATACCGTATATATATCTGATCTGATGAAAATATTATACTCCGTATATATATCTGTATAATATAGTATGTATATATATACCGATATATATCTGTATGTGTATGTATATATATACCGTATATATATATATCTGTATGTGTATGTATATATATACCGTATATATATCTGTGTGTGTATGTATATATATATACCGTATATATATCTGTGTGTGTATGTATATAAATATATATAATATATATGCATATGTATAGACAACAAGGTTTCTTCAACCTAAATATATACATTTATATATATTGTATTGTATATTGTATATTGGATTGTATATATCCAGCCATAAGCCGCACTAAAGTCATTGCCGGCCTTGGGCCTTAAAGTGCCAGAGCCGCCTTTTCATCCCCTTTCCGTCTTAAACCATTCAGCTATTACTTTTGATAAAATATGCGCATATATAATTAGAAAGAAACACGCTATTTGGCTTGAGATGTACAGGACTGGCGAGAGAGTTTCAGGGAATACTATAGATCCGCAGTTTGATGTTCGTATGAATAGAAAAGATAACAAAATGGGGAGGAATAATCAGGCAGATCCTGAGAACAGGAAGTTGAGACGCACAGAGGACGGGTTTCCGATACATTGTAATCCATTAACGTCATTTCAGAAGTTATTTAATGTGCTAAACTTGGAAACGTCGGGATACAGCAGCTCCGGCAGATAATCCATTAACGTACCAGGGACCCCCAGAGCTCGGGGGGGCGCACCTAGGCGTGCATCTGGTGAGCCTAATGGATAATCCGACGCTGCATATTAACGGGAATAAATGAGACGTACAAAGCAAGCATTAAAACAGGACTGCTCAGCGTTGTTTAGACAATCCCGGGATGATAAATGGGATTCTCGGCGGCGCGCAGAATATTCTTCGTTTGAGTAATGAACTATTAGGTTATCGAACAGCATTATGTACTGCTAGATTCGCCGTCCAGCAGAGCTGTCATCCGGCCGAGCCGAGTTATTAAATCAGACAAGTGACATCATCTCAGCGAAATGTCCAAAACACCCCCCCCCGATAAATAATAAATCTCTGCGTAACTGCGACGGATCGGGATATTTATCCTTACGCCGGGCGCAGAAGATCAACCACCGGCTAACCTTTTCACCAAATATACATATTGCTACATTATGAGGCGTGAAAGGGTTAATTAACTCACGTCGACGCTGTTCAAATTCACCATGAAACGTGCGCCCCCCCCCATTCGGCCCCCTGTCTAGGATGGCTTATTTCGGCTCCTCGCCAGGTGGGATCCTCAACCAGATCTCCCCCCTGCAAGCAGAAAGTGTCGGCTGCCCAGAGGAAGCAGCCTGCGAGCTCTCAACTACCCGCTGCTTTCTTAACCCCTTAAGGACAATGGGCGTTCCCTAAACCCATTGAAAACAAGGCATTTTGAGCTCGTACATGTATGGGCTTTGTCATTAAGGGGTTAAAAAAAAGTTTGGGCTCATTCTAAACATAGCTTCGGGCCCCTTTGGTTATTTTTAAAGCTGGCGGTACATTAATATTCCCATAAATAATATAATATTGAGTTTATCGCCTAATGGGGGGGGATTAGCGTGGACTAAAAAAAAAAAAAAAGAGGACAATCATTTTTTATTACATGTAATGAAAGGAAATCATTAGCTTGCATTTCTCGTTACATTTTTCATGCAATTATTGATATTTTTCGCATTAACCGCGTGTCGGGGGGGGGGTCAAGCGCTTTACCCAGCATTTGCATCTTAATTGTGCAGGAATTAATGGTGTCTAATGACGCGCGTCTGGTAAAAGTGAAAATGATGTATTTTAGAGGCGCGGGTTTTTTTTTTTATCCCGTCGCGCGAATGTATTTTAGGTTGCCGGCCTCTGTCTTGAGTCAGGCGTTCCGCTCCGAGGTTCTATTCTAGTTCCGAGCGCAGGCACTGTTTCTTTTTTTTCCAGGGGCAGCTGTCTTTTTCGCTTACAGATGTTGGAATGAAAGCGAAAGGAAACGCGCCGTGACAGCTACTTAGCTCGAGGTTGGATCCCGACTGCTGCTCATTATTCTAGTTGCTAAAAAAGAATTTCAGAGCGAGAGCGTTCTACGCTTGGTCCCGAGACGCCAGCAACGGAATGATGTTCTTGGCGTCCCAGGAATTGATCATTCCGTGTTCCGTGGCTCCCAATACTCCGCATCCAATACAATGTTCTACCCGTATCAATGTATACATATTCCCTTTAAGGCATTCTATACATGTCTATGGCGGTTCTAGACTAGGTAAAAAATATAAAGAGCTCAGTCCAGCGTCTGCCATGTCCATTCTTGACCATGCGCCAAACCCTTGCAGACAAAAATCCCCATCATCCATCCAACATGTTTTGCTGGGTTTCAGCCTCTACCAGTTTTTTTTGCCCCTAGGCGCATCATGAGCGGAGAGACCCTCTGTATTTTTTCCCTCTCTAACCAATGCCCTTTTGTAGTAATGCCATAGGTAAAATGGGTGGGTCTTAATTGTAGCCCTACCCAAGCTCCACCCACTTCCTAAAGTCTCCCCTTTTACATATATTATTATTTCATATTTTCACTATATATTGCACTTATTTCTAAGGGCATTTGAGACATTTGTGGAAAGAAAATGTCCCCCCCCCCCAAAAAAAATTTAAAAAATCTGCAGACTCAGAAGATATAATAGAAAAAAATGGCCGCTGTTATTTGTGTTTTTGTTAATTTTATTGACGATTGATGCAAAACATAACGCTAAATACATTTAAAAAGTAAAAATGTATTCTATTCCCTAATTTGTGTGTCATTTAACCAGCTCTTGTATTAAATAAAATCCTTTAGCGTAGCCCCTCTTAAAATCTAGAACCCCTTCAGTACGCAGGGTTCTAGACCATTGTTCAGATTTTCTTATTAAGGCCAACCAGGTTCATAACGAGAGCTCAATGTGACGCTGGAAGCTGCAGCCTGGAGTGTTTAGTGGGTTTATTGTGCGGTTACCTTATCAAAAGGACAAACGCCTATCAGTATAAATGGCGACGTCTTAGAACACACGGAACGCACGTGGACTGAATACTAAATAACCTTCCTTCCCTCTCGCGCCCCAGCACTTCTTTTACTACGCCGTGTTTATTTAACGTGAGTTATGATGAGCTAATGATAGCTCTTTAAACATCCTAGAACGTCTTTGAGCGCAAATATTCAGAATTCAAAGCAAAAAATAAGAAAAGGAGACGAAGTTGAAGATTTTTTTTTTTTAAAGAAACAAGCAAGGAGAACACAGTGTAAAAGAAGCTCTGATTGGACTGATCGCTGGACGTTCTCAGCGGTGCCCACACCAACCTGAATTAAAGTTCACTTATGAGCTAGTAAGCGTTGAATGAACTTCCAAAAGTCTTCTCATGGTCTACTTATTAGTGCAAACCCAAGCTCCAGTTTGGTGGCTTCTGAACCCATGGTCCTGGCCAGGTTTCACAGAAAGGTCACAGCGAGCTGCTGCTCACAGGAACTGCCAAGGAACACTCCTTGGAACATAACAGCTAGTTCACTTGCAGCGCTTTCAACAGAAATGTTCAACACCCCACTCACTTGTCTTGGGGTCTAGTAAGTAACGGTTGGGTTGGTTCAAGTTGACAGACAAGTCGAGTTAATGAGACAACTCAACCTTGTTGGCTTAAGAAGAGCAGCTCAAGCAGTAGACATGATTTCCAGGTCCACCACCTTTCAAGGCATGTTGGATTTAACGCATCTCAGGACTTAAGATGAAACAGAAAGCGAGTGCCCCGACACCATTCACAAATGGTCATACTGGGCGGGTTCGATCCGCGTATGTGAAGAATGGCTCTATAGCAACACAAGGACTCTACTCTTCCAGAACAAGTGGGTTGACCAAGAAGTAGTCCCCATGAACTCAACTGAGTTGACTAACGTAACAACTGTCACATCCTACTAGAGCTCACGAGAAAATTGACAGCCGCTTGGTGGAACTCCAATGAAGGTCATGAGATACAAAGTTTCAAACTCAGCAGAGCTCATCTTGAGTGGAACTAAACTTTTACCAAGCTTTTTGCTAACTTGCTATTCGAGTTTGACTCGTCAAGTGTAGTCGAGTTATGCCCACTCGGGCCTTCTTGCATGGGCTTGTCCCGCCGCTCTGCTTTCATGCAAGCCACTTTATTTAACCCCATGTTGCCAGGATAAAAACTTGAATAACCCAAATTGTGTTCACAACCGCTGAGCCCCTTTAAAAGATAACGACCTTGCTCTGTTTTGGAAACTTAGAATTTACCGGCAGTGAAGAACCATTCGGCCCCATCTAGTCTGTCCGTTTTTTTTCCTTTTAATCAATCCTCGGCCCTGTCTTATCTTTTTTGACATCACAATTGCCATCAAATAACTCTCATTTGGTATTGAAAAACCCCCAAAAAGCGCACCTGCTTCGGTAAATCTTTGGATAATTCATAAAATCTCCAGAGTTACCCGACGTTGATCTGTAATGTAATTGCATGAGATTGTGTAACATTGAAATGAAAAGTACACTGAATGCGACCAGGATTATCTTATCAGATTTTTCGGTTAAATCCCCCACTTGTGGATTGAACAGATTTTACGTCACAGATTTTTTTTTGCATCATTCGCCGTCGTTTGGGGAAAATAAAAAGTCTCCTTTTGTGCATACGGAACGTAGGAGAAAAGATGGGGGGAAATGTTATGTAGAACGGACAAAAGACTAAGTGGTTATTAAACTAATCCCACAGTAAGGATAATGGGTCCGTATTTACCCGGTCCGGTCACCTGTCTTATTAAAACGGCAGCAAGAGAAGGTGTTCCATAAATAAAAGAGCCGCGCATGTGTGAATGGGCCCTTGGCGAGCTAATTACTAAATATTTCTACGGAACACAGAATCTCACAATGATGTTCCCGGAATGTTTGGTAATATATGGTGATTTACCGATCAAAAGGAGCAGTTATGGAAGAGCTCAGCCTTGCTTGCGTACAAACATTTAGGAGCTGTCACGGCGTTTAGTATAACTCTAGCTTTCGCTTTTAGTTTGTCAATCGTTGTAATTGTTTTAGAGATCTTTATTTTAAACGTTTATCTTATAGATGTTGAGATTTGTGTCTAAAAGCGGGATAACTAAGATTATCAGTTGCTCTGGAAAGGCGCATTCCTGTTTCCCATGACTGGGAACCGTCTGGGTTTGACGCCGGGTCTCCCCGGGTGAAGGTTAACGCGGAGTCTCTGAGCGAAGTTTGATGCGGAGCCTCGGGGTGAAGCCCTGCTTCTCCGAGGCTTTTTCTCCTTTCAGAGTGGCATATAGGGGGCATATAGGGGGTATACGGCATTTCTGGAGGCAGAGTTGGCATCATAGGGGGCATATAGGGGGGGTATACGGCATTTCTGGAGGCAGAGTGGCCTCTAGGGGGTTAGAAGGCATATCAGGGGGCAGAGTGGCATATAGGGGGTAGAAGGCAATATCGGGGGGCAGAGTGGCATATCAGGGGGCATTTAGGGGGTTAGAAGGCCATTTTCTGAGCGCAGAGTGGCTATATAGGGGTTAGAGGATATCAGGGGGCAGAGTGGCCATAATAGGGGGCAAATATAGGGCGTATAGGCATTTCTGGAGGCAGAGTGGCATATAGGGGGTTAGAAAGGCATATCAGGGGGGCAGAGGTGGCATAACTCGGGGGTAGGTGTCAAATGGAAAAGGAAATAAAACAAAACATGTCCAATCAATAGCTTTTATTAAATATGAAAAAAATAAGTCTACACGAAAAATTAATCAAGAATAAAGTTTCTTACCAGAATAATTGATCAGTGTTTTGTTCACTAACTTTTTCATCAAAATGTTCGCAGTAAGTAATGTTTGATGCCCATTCTGTGTCTGTATTTATTTATTGGGCTTTTACACTTTTTGCTTCTGGCATTTTATACAAAAGTGCGATAAAAAAATGCGAATAGTGGTGACGCGGGGTGGCGTGGTGGGTTAAAGAGCGCGACCGTGAGATAAACTATATGGGGCTGCTCTCCAAATTTACCCAGGGCGGCTTTTCAGTCCCAGTCCGGCCCTGCACTTCTTCAACGCCAGTCAGAACCAGGCAGAAAAAACTGCAGCATCTCCCACAAACTCCTTTTTCTTTAAATATTTCACCCGTCCTTGAGGGCCGTGAGTTTAGACGGTTGCTTGAATGCCGTGGCTTCTCATCCCTTGTCAAAAGAAGTCTTCATCAAAATGTCAGGGAAGATGTCAGCCTCTTTATAACTATATTTATGTTATATCGCTTGTTGAGTGGAAATGTCAATACGGGAACACTTAGTGATATAATATAATAATAAATAATAATAATAATAAAATGTATAATATATATATATAAATTATATATATATATATATATATATATATATAGTATAAATCACTTATCTGTAAACACTGTTTAATCGCTTTTTTTTTTGCGCTACAACATAATTTTGGGAAAGTGACAGATCCGCTTTACACGTTTCTGCACCCAGTGTTGATATATATTTATATATTTATATATATATAGTATATATCACTTATCTGTAAACACTGTTTAATCGCTTTTTTTTTTGCGCTACAACATAATTTTGGGAAAGTGACAGATCCGCTTTACACGTTTCTGCACCCAGTGTTGATATATATTTATATATTTATATATTTATCTTTAAAGAGGGTATCCTGTCTCCTTTTTCGGTCAATAACATTTCATCAATCATCTCGCCCGAGTCTTTGACACCGCCTGGCGTTTTGCGGAGCGTCGTGTGATCCGAATATCATACCTGTTTGCCCAAACTGCTTGTAGTTGACATTTTTTGGATCTCCGGGGGATGCTGACTTTGTAAAGCAGACAGCTAGATATAGATATATATTTTTTTATTGTTATTTTTTTCTTATTGTAAAGGATATTCAGTTCTTTCAGTCTGCAAGTTTTTTTTATTTTCTGTCTTCTCCAACAATAAGACGTTGAAAGCATTAAAGGTGATGGCCGCCAACTCTGCCCAGCTGAAGGCTTTTGTAACTAAATACAGCATTAAAACGATCATTCCCAGCGCTCCAAATCAAGCAAAATTTTGCCGTGTTCATCATTTTTCAGGGAATGCTTAATTGTCATGTGGCAGCAAAAGTAAGCATTGATAGGCTGTTGCCATAGAAAGTTTCTGGATTTTTTCTACCTTGTTTTTTTTTTGTGTATAAAGAATAAAATGACCGATCTGCTAAGGTTTGTTTGCGAAACAAGCAAAAGAGGGAAATGAATGTTTTCTCTAAGAGGAACAGCGTGGAATGCGTGTTTCTTGTTACATTACAAATGTGTAGGAATTATACAGCCAGGTCATGTAATAAATCAAATATTCTACGCCAAGCACGCCAAGGAATTGTAGTCGTATGAAGGCTGCGGGAATTGCCATTCATTGCTTTGCCCCCCCCCCCAGGGTAGCCTTTAATATCTCCAGTTGGGGGAGGGGGAGGGGTAATAGTGTTTGACGCTAGCCAATCCCTGTTGTTCATTGTTCAATAATCCAACTCACCATAGGTGTTGGAAGCTGGGGAGTAAATGGGACCAATTGAGTAAACCAGTAACATCCCCAAAGGGGGCATTTATCCAGTACACAAGTTTCCATTAAAACAATAAAAGTTTTACAATCAGTCGTTGGTCTCGTCTTAGATTCAGGAGCCGTATGCCTATCCCATGCATGTTTAATACCCTCACTGTATTACCCTCTACCACCTCTGCTGGGAGGCTGTCCTATTTATCTACCACCCAGTCCCATGTAAGCCTACGATCCTCTAAATTATGGCCGTTGGTTGTAACTTTTTCTAGAAATCATGTAATAAATTGCCAATCTCCATATTTTTGTGGGAAAAAAAAGACTTCAGGCCGCAGTAGATAAATGCGTTCATTCGCTGGATAATCCAGTTGTTATGAAACTCGTGCGTTCTTTGAGAGATGAATATTTTCTGTATTAAGTTTACACTTAAGATAATTTATGTTGTTTTTATTATATTGCGCTTCAGCAAAAAATAATCCAAATACGATTTTAGTGGTTTGGCTAATAAATTACGGCCTCCGCCCGGTGCTATTTACGGCCGTTAATCATTACGGAAATTATTGGGTTTTTTAAAAAAAAAATAAAAAAATACTAGGAATAAAGATGCAGGCAGATTGATTCAAAAGGGCGATTCTGCCCTTTTTTTATGTCTGCTCCCGATGTATTCTCCCCAAAGGGTTAACTTCAAAACCTAAATCCGTTTATTAAAACATACAGCTTGTTGCTTTTAGGAGACAATAATTGTAAAAATGTACCCCGGGGAAGCTGAATATGGCATATCTAGGATCATTTAACTGATTTTTTTGGTACATTTTTCTCTCGATCCCCTCCCCCACCTTTATAAGGGCTTCTTGTACCAATCAACAGCCATCAGCAACTTAACAATAGAGGAGAAATAACTTATTAACAAATAATATGCAGGTGCCTGAAAACATTATGTTATGGGGCACAAACTAGTTAAAAAAAACAACAATGTTTTAGAAAATGTATTTTTTATCTGATATTTGTATTCAAATAATGGTGGGAAATTATTACTTTTTTTTTTTTGTACGCTCTAATAGTTAACGATGCCCTATACAGCTGGAAGTTTACAGATTGATACATCTGCCCCGCGGGGCTATTAAAGGGCTGGTTATAAATAGTGTTTGGGTCGAAGAACTAAGAGGTGTCATTAAAAAAAAATCATGATATCGGATTCTTGGGAAAATAAATGAAAGTTTTGGTAACGGTAAAGAAAGCCCTGAAGCTATAAAGATTAGAGATCTAAAGAGCCCGTCGAGAGGCCATTCATTCAGGCTGTTAGACTTGCGCATTCAGATTTGTACAAATCGCAAATTTACCGAATTTTGGTAAATTTGACGACTCGTACGAAGCCCTGAAAACGAGGCCAGATCCCCCACTAATCGAAAAAATGAAGCAAAAAGCTCAGAATTTTAGTCCATTTGTGGGTCCACATTCACTTCTCTCTCGCATTTCTCGTTCTCTCTCTCTCTCGCGCGCCCTCTAAATGCTTCCCTACCTTCTCTGACGACCACTTCCACTTCTGACGACCGAATTTCGTTTCCTCGTCCGCATCTCAGCGGACATAACCCGGCGGGAACTTCTGACAAAATGGCGCCGGAAGCGCCAACTGAGGGCAATATGGCGGTGCTTGCAGTGAAGTTCTTTCCAGATCGTCTGATCAGTGGAGAGGACGTCACCCAAATATTGACCTCAGTCCACAAGCAACGAATTTCGTTCCTGAATCTAAAATGCCCCCCCTCAATATGCAGCCAAACCGAAGGGGCAAGAAAATAAATTAGTTGCCCGAAAACAATTGGACATGTCTATGGACTCTGCTTATAACACCCATGTAAGCAGCTGTCATAGAAATCATAGGGTTAAAAAATGATGAACAATGTAGGTGGAGCTGCAGGGGGAAATGATGTCACAGGAAGTGTAACAGTCTGGAGTGTCGGCCCAGAGCTTTTTCTGGGTCCATCCGAAATAATTTCTTGTACTGACTGAATTTCTTGAACTTGGATATTGTTTTCCAAACCTGAATAACTAAGTAACATTTCATCTACTTATGAATTTAACATTTTGGGTGTTTTGGCAACAACTTTTGTATTTTATGTCACGAAAGGAGGAGGACCTCGCCGGAAAATGGGAAGATTTAGCAGATGGGTTTAGGAGACTTTGCGCCGTTTCCCCCCCTGGTGAATCGAGTGAGAGAAATACTAGTACATCCCAACGCTAGATCACGGCGGATATATATATCGCCCTCCCATCGTGACGCGGCACGGCCAGGATGGACGGCTGGGGGTGTAGAGACTGACGGCCCGGGTTTATGGTTTGGAGTTGTCCTCTCCTGGGTAGAGACGGCCCTAAAACTCGGTGGTGGCTGTGAGGGCTCAGTGCTGCCCTCACATGGCGGTCTGTGTGATGAACACCTCTATGGGAGAATGTCGGTGCGCTGCGGTGTTTCTCTCATAGAATTAATAATATTATGTAATGTGCAGAAAGCTCCTCTTATTGTATGTTTTGTGAATAAACGCCGTGCCGTTATTATCCGCACTTTGTGTCCGAGTGGTTAAGGGCATAAATATTGTGAATTATGGCGGGAGTATGGCTTTAAGGCAGAGGGGAAGTCATGGTATAACATGTTATCGTTGAATTAAAATGTAATTCCATAATATCATTGGGGCTCGGACCAATTAAAATGCTTCTCTCTCTCCCGGACTAGCTGGCCATCTGGCCCCCGACGCGCTCTACGTGTGCGGCCGCACTTACTGTACGTCATCAGGCGGCCTCTGGCCTGCAAAGTGCCATCGCGACATCGTCCGTCCGTCCGGCCCTGGCTATATTCATATTAAACGTTCAATATGCTGGAAACCCTCCAGAGCGAAGCAGGAATCCGAGGCTTTCATTTATGTATCCAGATTCCCTCTTCAGAATCTGCATAAATATTGTGGCTTCGCGGATTCTGGAAGAGCATAGTTTTGGTTTGGAAGCGTTGCTGGTGCTTGTAAAGTTCCAAACCATTTGATTTATAAATCGGGTTAGTGCGTCATCCCTGAAATTCTTAATTGATATTTATGTGATTTAATTATACAGCGCGCAGCCCAGATTCTATTCACTCCGGATTCTATTATTTTGTTCTTCATTTGTGCACCGATGACTATAATTGTTAGTTTTACCTTCTTCCATCGTGATTTTTGTTATCTCCTCTGCTGGAGTCCAATACAAGCGTTTTGGTAAAAAAAAACAATTTCTTAAAAATATCATAACATGAGTTCTGAAACCCAGGGTGTCAGCTCTTCTGCCAGAGAACCTGGGGCAGATTGTCATATGGGGTGATCAGGCTCCCTCGTGCCCCACAGACCATTGGAACGGTTATAAGAGAGGCATCTGGGGCCGGCTGGGCCCTTTGCACTATGGAGGACTGCCGAGCCTGTACAACTTGACACCCTGTTGTTCCTAGGCTCTGTACGTGTACGTGTTGGGATATGACATCATACCCTGGAACTTCACAGGACGGACAATGGTAGCGGAGGGAGCGGCTGTGGGCGCTGCCCTGGGTCAGGTCTGGGACAGTGCTGAAGACAAGTACATCGCTGGAGGTATTATTATGGTCTGTAACGAAATTATAAAGCTGCTAATGTTGCCATATGTAACAATAATTGGGTGTTATTATACATCTACATCCCGAGTCGTCTATTAATTTACATATCTAGCATATGCACTGAACAAACTAAGCCCGAAGGCCAACTCTAGTTGAGGTTCTGTGTTCTTACCACCTGGATGGTTTCCATCGCGTTCTGTTGAAACTGTCAACCATTGACCATAATTCGTTATTGAGCTGGTTTTCAGTTATTCTATTTCATTTACTTGGAGAGCGATCAGTTCTGGGTCAACTCACGTCCTCGTTGGAGACCTCTGATATTGGTGCGCACTCCTTTGCTACTCAACAAAAGTCAGGTGTTGACTCCAGTGCCATCAAGTCCACTTGAAATCTGGTGAAGTCAACTCTTTTCCATCCAACCCAGTTGAGATGGCTTTTGGCAAGCCTACTCAACCGCCAACTCTGTTAAACTTGACATTGAGTATGAAGACCCCCTAAGATGCGTCTTGTTTTTATGGGAAAAAAGACAGGCTCCAGCTACGCATTGAGAGTGGTCTACTGACATCACAGGGCCGTCCCGCCAACACTAGGGGTCCACGGCCAACCTTTACACATTGAAAATGGTAGGGGGGAGGTGGGCAGGTAGTGGGCCGTGTCTCACCTGGAGATTGTCTGTGGTGACCAGGAGAAGTGGGGTCACCCAGAGGGTCCCCAGGTATGTTTAATAGATACACATTTCTGCAAATCCAAGCCGCTGATGACGGGATCTGTCGGGTTGCTCTTATTGAAACATGGAATCTGTCGGCGGATGAGACCATTGGGTCCATCTATTACCCAGAAGGTCTGAAACTTTTTACACCGTACCTTTAATTTGATAGAAATTAAGCCGGTACGGAATAAAACCAGAATAAAGTCGAAATCGGTGTCCTTTTGTCCCCAGTGTCTTACATTTTCCTCGGAAATAGATCAATACATACATATTACAGGAAGAAATCGTTACATCGCCCGGCTTGTTTATTTGAGACAATGTGTCTGTTCGTAGATCAAGCAAGGACTGGACGTGTCGGCTTGCTCTGAACTTCTGATTTATTTTCATGCGTTTTGGATAATTCTAAATATTACAACAATATCAAGTTTGTGATCTTTAGGTCGAGTTGATTTTGATATAAAACGTGTTGTTGGGAGATATCGCTGATTTGAAAATATCTGGATTGAAGGGATCTGGATTAACATGCATTCTTTAAAAATTTAATAAACATTGAAGCTTTAGGGAGAAGCTGCAGCTCCAAAGCATCCTCTGCAATCCAACAATTCCCACCACTGATTGGCCGCTCACCTTATTGTAAGGTATATCAAGTGCTATTTATTAAGGCGCAGCTCCTCTTAGGGTTTACAAAGCTTACAGAAGGTATCTCAGTTTCTATGCCAACAACCTATCAGTGGCGGCTTTCGTGTCACATGACGATAAAGTGTTCCCAACAAAAATCGAAGGAATATATCTTCTGTAGTCGGTCAGTAGGCCCTCCACGACCTACTACTTCGAAGAGCTCGAGCCCACGTCAAGCCCCTTCTCATAACTTCCAGGGGGGTGACTTTAACCCCGTGTCAGCCATGACACTTCTGGATGCCTAATCTCAGACCCTTCACGTTGCCTTCTCCACGCCAGGACCAGCGTTAGGGGTGTGCGACAGGGCGCCATGGCAACAGGTGCGCCTGGCCGGGATTATGAAAAACATCGGGATTTTTTGTTTACTTTTTTTAACTTTTATTTAACATCTCCATGTTAAATAAAGTTTTTTAACTTTATTTAAACACGGAGATGTTAAATAAGTTAAAAAAACCCAACAAAACGATGTTTTAGCAAAACGCTCGGCGCCCCTCACTCTCCGTGACTCCGTAGCAGTGCCGGCGTTTTATGCTGAGTGCGAATATAATGTCATATTCCGGCGCTCAGCTGTGAAGCGCGCACCGCGCAGAAGCAGGAAGACGGACGCCTGCGCCCCCACCGCAGGTAAGTAAGGATAATGAGAAGTAGGAGAGGGGTAGATAGTAGAAGGGGCAGAGGGGTTAGATAGTGAGAAGGGGAAGTGGGGGGAAGGCATGAGAAGGGCAGAGGTGGTAAATAGTGAGACGGTGCAGAGGGGGTGAAGATTTTTTTTTTCCTTTCTTTTTTTTGGATGGGGGGGGCGCCAGAGGAGTAGTCCGCACAGGGCGCCAGAACACTTAAGGCCGGCTCTGCTCCCCGCGTTATAATTCTTGCGTTATAATTCACGTCTATCACGGTTTCCGAGGATAAAAATGACAGCCACATAATGGAAGCGTATTAAAATGTGTAACGAGATAATGATGTTAAAGGTGCTGTCCCACTCACGCGCACGCCGGCTGCCTCTTTCTCCGGCGGCTTGGCGGAACGTGCTAGAAACAGATGTCTAATATACTCATCCTATTATGTAATTATCCAGCAGACTCCGGCTTTTTCCTGCCGCCGCATCCTTCAGCGTTAAAAAAATGAACAACCGTTTTTTCATGCAATAAATTATTTCACTATCGGCTGCATAAACTCATTACAGACTTTAAAGCTCCCGTCGGCTGTAAAAATTACAGCGGGAGGAAAAACGTCTGGGTTCTGTAGCCATTTAACGAGACGTTTTTTTGTTGTGTTTCACTAAATAAATGAATAAAATAAATAAAATGCCGGGGGGGGGGGGTGAAAAAAGAAAATTCCGAAAAAAAGGTTCAGTGGGGAAAAAAAAAAAAAAAATATTAGGAAAGGAGAAGCGAGGAGAATTTTAATTAAAATTTCTGGTATATTCATAAAATTATGAATTTTAGGAGTCAGATTTCCAACACAGATTTACGAGCCGCATCCTGGGCCACATCCATACAACCCAAATGCCCCTGTTTAGGAGTGCCAGTCCCTCATTGGCTCTCGAATCCCTGTGTTTCCCAGGAGCTCAGAAGGCGTGTTGGCTATTAGCATATCACACTCTTCGTAGCCAAATCCTACGTTTTCTAGCCCAATAGGCTAAATGAACCCATTAATGGATAAAATATGCGGACGAGAACAAAACTTCCTCAAAATCCACGTTATTATTCCTCCCCTTGTGTTAAGAACAAAACAAAGTTAACAAATTCTAAAAGTTATGATGATGACCTTTAAACGACACAAATAATAAGGGACATTTTGAACGTTGGTGGTTGCCAGGACTGTCTAGGCAGAGCCAGGACTGCTGGTAGTTATATCTTATTTCTAGGACAAACCATTCGCTAGCAGGCAGTTACAGGGTTAAAGTCGAGATAACGCTATTATTTTTGTAGTTAAACTTGTCCATTCCTTAAATATTTCGCTTTTTCTTTTATTTCCGTTTCTGGCGAATCACGTGACCTGCGCCGGCTCTCCGCGTCCTACAAAAGCGACAATTTTTCGCGTATTCTGGATATTTATAGATTTCTGGAATTAAAATTCCCATTAGAAGCGGGGATTTTGTGCAAAACGTTTCCTCGCAGGAGCGACAGAGACGTCGGGAAAACAGGAATGATTGGTAATCTGAAGAAGAGACCTCTGAGGTCCCAAAAGCTTTTTCGATTCTATATATTTTATTCCATATATATAATCTATATATTTTTCTACGCTGGCCCAATAATAGGTATCACATTTAACGCCCCCCCGGCTTTCCTCGAACACGTAACGGCTTAATCCATTTCCTTTAACCCTTCTGGTTAAGATTTGAGCCATTTCAATGCAATAAAATGAGTTATTTGGAGATATTTTTTTTTGATTTGGCTTCGGGGGGGGTTAACAGAAAATGTTGGGGTCCCCCGCAGGCTGTGTGTCTGTTTTTGGTGGGCATTATTATATTAAATATTATTATTATACTGAAAATAAGCCGTTGATGTACCGAGCACCTGTGCGCATGTCCGGCGATAAAGAATTCCAGGGGTCAGTAGCCCCAGATGTTGTTATCTCCAGCCTTGCAGGTGCGTTTGTGCACAGAGAAGCCTCGGCGGGCTATCGGGAGCCGCTCGTCCTGGCCCCGCACAGCAGGGTCGGCGGGGGTCGGCGTTATGCCTCTCACCCCGTGTTCTTTTTTTTAGATTGTAAGCTTATGGGCAGGTCTTTGGGTAACAAAGGTCGTTCTTGTAACCGTATCAGGACTCCCGGTTTATAAGATCATTCGATGCATTATTTATTAGTGACGAGAAAGCAAAAAAAAAAGACTATTCTGCCTCCGAACACCGGCAAGACCAGGGGGTCCTCCAGGGCACCGGCTGCTTGTCATACGACTCCCAACACGCTCAGCCTTCGTGCCCAGTGCTGCCGCTTCTATACTCTGCATAAATACAATGTGAAGGATACCTACAAGCCCGGGATCAACTGCACCCCCGAGAATAGTTTAACTTGTCGCGTGCCAAAGAAAATGTGTGATGTGTTACAACTGAAAGGGTTAACGCCAACGGTAACCCCCTCTGCTAAAGGGTTTACGGCTTTAAGCAGATGGATTTAAAGGGTTAACGCTGGCGTTTATTGGGTCAGAGCCCGGATTAAGCAGAAATGAAACGCAGCCTCGGCTGGCTCGCCAAATACGCCTTTAACCCATTCCTGACCGGCAGTCATTTGGAAAACAACGGACGGATCGCTCAGTCGGTAGCCGGAGAGTTAAACTGAACGGTCGCAAGTCATCGCTTACGCTTTTTGACCCATTTAATGGTTAATTAACTCCGATTAAAGACGATGTCCCAATTTTCTGCACGAAATAAAGATTTACGTGGAGCTCTGTTTAAAGGGGTCTGCTTGGTTATTCCTCCCCTTTGAGTTATTTCTCCCCTATCGTTAAGTTACTGATAATTGCTGATTGGTTAATGTAGCCTTTTTTTTACAAATGGGGAGGGGGGACTTCAGCACAGAAACATATTAAATAATGGAGATCTCAGATTGCAAAATTAGTTAATTTTTAAACCAAAATATCTCCAAAATAATTATACCGAGAAATAAAAAAAAAGCAATTTCTATTCATTATTTTTTTAATTCACCTTATTATGGAAAACATGAAATTTTTTTTTATTTTTGGTATTTGCGTCTGGGACTGCATGCAGCGGCTAGGAAAAGCTGTTAATAAACTTTATACCTAATTAATAAAATGGATGTTTTTGTAATCCAGGTGACGCCGCTCTGTGAGATGGAGAGAGACTCCCTCCTAATCCCCCTTTAATCTTCTATAGGGACCCTTTTGCCGGATAAAGGGGGAGGCGAATAATCCCGAATTATCAGAATGCTAAATGATCCCTAGGTTAGAGTTCAGTACTTTGCTTATGCGGGGGATGGGCTGCTTTATACAGGGGAGAGCTGGACTGGCGACAGGGCTGGGGGGCAATTTCCCCCGGTAGCTTTTATTTGGGTCACTGATGGTGGTTGCTTGGGGGCCACGAAAAACACGCACCAAAAGCGAGAGACGGAACCGACTGCACGTTAGAAACATAGAACCTGCCGGCAGAGCGGCCCCCATCCGGCCCCCGTCTAGTCGCCCATTTCTCCTGCTCTAAAGACTCAAACATTAATCAGGCGTTGGTCTCGTCTTAGATTCAGGAGCCGTATGTCTATCCCATGCATGTTTAATACCCTCACTGTATTACCCTCTACCACCTCTGCCGGGAGACTGCTCCACTCATCCACCACCCTATCCGCAAAGTAAAACTTCTTTACATTTTCTCACTAACGGCTCTGCTTTGCTCTCGGGCTCATTCCGCTATATCCATTTAGTTTAAAAAGCGACTCAACCTCCCTTCTTTTTCCGCCCAGGCATTAAGGGGTTAACCCTATGAGTCCTGCTATTGTGTGTGTGATTTCCCCCCCCCCCATCCTTCTCGGTATCAGCGGCGGCGGCAGTGGCAGCGGCAGCAGCTGCAGCCCTCCCTCCTGGTAAGCGTGTGTGCGGCGTGTGCGGCGTGTGGAGCTGTCAGAGCGCACACAGCGAGGAGCCACATCGCAGCACAGGAGTCACCGGAGCCGGGGACCGGCAGCAGAGCCCTGCCTCGTACCCCGTCCAGAACACCGGCTGCGGAGCTGGACACCCCCGCCCGTCTCCGGCCCTCAGCGAGACCCAACGGCCATGGACAGCACCATCTTTGACATCATCATTGATGAATTTGATGCCAACTGCAGTCTTTTGGATGCTTTTCAGGATACTTTTTTGAACATCTCCTCTCCTTCTCTCCTGGGCTTTGATGGTAGGAGACCGAGGAGGCTTTCACTTTCTGTAATATGTTAACCGGTTTGTTTTTTTTCATTTTGGGTTTGTTTTATCTTAATTGATTTGTTTTCCCTTTTTTTTTTTTTGAAGGTCCCTTCTGCAGTGCCAGCATCGATCAGATAGGAACGTGTTGGCCTCGGAGCTTGGCCGGGGAACTTGTGGAGAGACCCTGTCCCGATTCATTCAATGGGATCCGATACAACACCACAAGTACGTGACAATTTGGGGGGGTTTCATTTGTTATTTTTTTATTTTAACCCTTCGTAAGATCTTCTCCTATCAACCTCACAAAACTATGATGATTATTATTATTAGTATGTATTATTATTATTATAATATTTTGCATTCTTCTTATTATGATTACTATTGTATGATTATTTTTGTTATTATTTTATTATTTTATTTATTATTATTTCTAATCATCTATATTATGAAGAATTGTTACCGATCGCGTACATAGCTGTTGGCTCATTTCACTTCTCGTTTGAAATTTGTCGGCAAGGACGAAATGAATCTTAATTAACGAGTCTTAAATAAATTCCTGAAACTGAATGAAGACAGGCGTGCAAAAAAAAAAAAAAAAAAGGATTATTTATGGAGGAAATAGAACGTGGCTGGCAAGCCGGGGATCAGATTGGATTCACTAAGCAGTGATAAGTTAGAGAGGTGAAGTTGTTCTGTTTGCGGCATTGGGAAGGTGGGGCAGCGGCTGGAGCGCTACTCCCAGCACGCTCAGCCAGCTCTTTTGCTATAGCAGCCAAACCTCAGCCTTCCTCCCCCTCCAGCATGGATGTCTTTTTATTTGAATGCAGATTTTTTACAAATCCACCATAATAATTAACCCTTCATATATTTTTGCTGCTGTAGCTTGATTTACTTGCGTGTGCGTATCCTGTCTGTCTGTCTGTCTATCTATCCATCTATCCGTCTGTCTGTCTATCTATCTGTCCCATCTATCTATCTTTTCTGTCTGTCTGTCTGTCTATCTATCTATCTATCTATCTATCTATCTATCCATTATCTATCTGTCTGTCTGTCTGTCTGTCTGTCCTATCTATCTGTCTATCATCTATCTATCCATTATCTATCTATCTATCTATCTATCTATATCTATCCATCCATCCATCCATCTATATACTATTATATATATATATATATATCATGCAAGTGTTACTTTGTATCGATTGGTAGTTAATAAAAACCCTATAGGATCCCACACATCGCATTTGCGACTATTGAGTGCAGTTATTCTGCCGGATCAATCCGTCGGCGGCAGGTGCCCACCGGAGTTGCGTACGAATGGTTTCCTCTGTAATGAGGCTTTGATGATGATAATTAGCGATGTTTCTCGCGCGGAAGCCTTCGGGGACGATCTCGTCTGGAAGGAACGCGGCGCGTCGCACGGCTGAGAGGGCAGCGATAGTCATTTAATAAACCGCGCCAAGGTTTCCCGTTCTGTTCCATAAACCGCTTAACTACAGACCATGAGACCATGCGCAAGCCCCGAGAGAACGCGGCGGATCTCCGCCAGACCTCATCACCACCTCTTCGTGCGGTCGGGGGATCACCATACCTCGCCCGCCATTCACATATACTTTGCGTCGGAGTAAAAGTAGGACCTTGGGGAGCACAGATCTCAAGCTCCAGAGACATTTAGGGTTCAGAATTCCAATGACGTTCCCTATAGATTGGAGGACAGAAGAAAGAGAGAGATAAGAAAACGTTTCAATACAAAAAGTACAGGGGGGGGGAGTTTATTTCAAAGGAGGAGAAATGTTACAAGAAAAGGTCATCATCTAAAACTAGAGGGTTCAGATGGAATGGAATGATGTTTTATTTTACTGAAAGGATGGTAGATACATGGAGCAGCCTCTCAGCAGAGGTGGTAGAGGGTAATACAGTGAGGGGATTAAACATGCATGGGA
>VKOC01009952.1:0-10153 GCA_009364415.1 Spea multiplicata
TTTCAAAACCTCCCAGACACACTATACTTGTTAAATCCAGTGTTATTCTTTTTTTTGTTGCATTCAGATACTGAGGTCTGGGGTTCTGGTGGCCATACAGCTGCGGCAACGCAATACAGTACTGGGGCACGAACAACACTAGATATGTACAGAGTATATTAAGGTCATATGATTCCAGCTATACCCTTTAAATCTATAAAGTATAACCAGTGTGCAACAAGTCCAAATAAAAACCATATAAAAAAAAAACAAATACAAAAAATAATTATGTAAAAATATATGCAAATGATTATACACTGAATTTATATCTTTAAATAATTCAGGCACTTTCTCATGGCGTAAGGCATAAATATACATTGCATATAGGTACTTCATATATACTCAATAACACAACATGAATACTGATTCTTTTGGTTTATCTGCTAATTAATTTAGTCCCAATGAGTGTGACATTTATGAATACATTAATTATGTTAATACTAAGCTACATTCTGCGAGGCAATGTTAAAATTCATTTGTATCTGCCTTGTCTTAATACACAATCACGTTTTGGCATTGTCATATAATATAATACAGCTTCCATGATTCTCGTGTATGTGATTCACTGATAGCGGGAAAGGTACCCATTGGCCACCAATATTCTAAAGCTACACCTTTTGGCTCTTAACAACGCAGCACATTTCTATAATTAATGAACCTTATAACTAATGAGTCTCGACCTACAGCAGAAACATGGAGTTTATAGTAATTAGATGAGTCTCTAAACACAGAGGAAAATGAATTAAAGGCCCCATAAGCAGAGGTAAAGCCACAATAGCACACCTGTGTTTGGTTATAAATACACCTTTTTGCTATACACATATAATTTTCCTGAAACTGCATCATATAGCATTTTCACAACAGGTTCCGGTGAAAGTTTTGAATCTTGACGCATTGAAAAGTCTCATTGTGTAAGGCTGTCTAGGCTTCTTTCTTCCTGAGATCGATAAGTGTGGATTTTGATCATTTTCTGTACTTTTTGTACTTTTTACTGGTGATTCATTCGGTTGAGGTCCCGCTGATTGCATGAAACACGTGTAGGGAATTCTGCATCCAGGATGGGTGCATGGGGTCTTCCTGAAGCATCTGCAACGTGAGAATGCAAGAGTTAAGTCTTTGAAATATCCATGACTTGTGAACTGTTAAAGTAACGTAAAATAATTACCTTCAGAGCTGCCCACGTAAAGCATTTAGGGAAATAATATAACATTATCATCTGTTTGAAAAGTAGACCTCACCTATTACAGTGGCTTGATTGACATTAAACAAATATACACACAAAAGCAGAAGTAAGAAGTAGAATATGAAAATAGAGTTGCATACCTGTGATAATTGCTAATATGCCCTTTATTTGAATATTTGTACAGGAGGGGAGTGTAATTATTGCCTCGTGTTAATACCATGCAAAATATATAAAGGCTTTGCTTATCCAAAACAGGATACATGCAGAGTTTTGCAAGGTTTTGACATCAAATAAGAATAAAAACAGTCCTGCTGTTCCCCAGCAGCCTAAAATAATGATTGCGGTTCTTTTTATTCCCTAAATAGGTTTGATCCTCTTCTGTTTGCAAATAGCAGCATATCAGCTACTCAGACAGCTCCCCCTAAACAATTAATGCATATTAAACTACCGCCGGGCCTTTAATATGGGTTATTTAAAGTACAACCGAGATAAAACCATAACTAAATCCCCTACAATGATACAACAGTTAAGAGTTCTCACTTATGTTTTATTAAACATAAAAACATTAACAAAGAAAAGAACATTTACAATGGGCTGCCACCTTTCACTTCAAAAGACGAATGTGCAAACGAGAGATAATGAGTATCATACTGAATACAAAACATCTACTGCTTAAAAAAAACCAAGCTTCTAGCAATTACGTTATTTTCTTTGTAAACTTGCCTTTCCGGGCTAAATACTGTTACCGAGTAGGGTAAAAAGAGATGTTTACAGAAAGTGCATCGTCATTAAGCACATTGTGGGCCAGAATTGCGCGCCAAAATACTGCTTGGATGCTGTTTAGCTCAGCCCTTTTGGGTTATTTTGTTATTACGCAAATGCTGCTCTTTCTTATAGGTATTAAATCCAATCCTAAGGGTGTATTCCCTCTCCTCTGTATTGTAACTCATAAGCAACCACACTAAAAAAGAGGTTCTGGTATAATACAGTTATGACATGCAAAAGGTGTGGGGGGGGGTGCAAATCCAAACGATGACCCAACCAAATGAAAATCCATCAAATGTTTTATGTCAATTCACAAACACATTGACACTTAAATAATATCGAGACTGCTTTATTGTGCATGAATGTGTGCTGTATACATATTACATATTAGTGTTAAACCCAGTACCCCTACCCATGCATGGACAAATTCTTTGGCTAGCCAGCGGGTTGCTCCACATATTATTCATTTTAACTACCCTTTTAAAACTGTATTACTAACTAGATTTCTAAAAAGGAATTATTTTAAACATTTTAAGAATGAATGAGTAGATAATTTAAATAATTCAATTTACTATGTTAAAAAAAAACCGGTATATCGGTTCGTATTCCCATATATTTGTTGGGATACCAATGTACGCCAAGCGTTGCGGGGTGAAAGCATGCAGCGCTCCATGGTTATACTTGCCTGCTCGTGAATAATGTCGGACAGTTCTTTTACCATTTCTCTAAAGTTGGATTTCAAGCCCTCGTGGTATTCAAATTGATCTTCTTTGATGAGCCGTTCGTTAAACTCCAGAGCTGTACTGCATGCTTGGACAAACTGCCTTAAAAGTGAAAACATGACAGATGACACCACTACACACATCAAAGGCCACATTTCAAAAGCGCAAGAGATCTAAATCCTGTCTTATCTCGACATTCTTGCAACTGTGCATATGTAATTTAGCCAATAAACCGGCTTGTTTATGGCAATCACCTGTTCCATGGGAAAAATGGTCCGGGGTTTATAACATATACTTGTGCCAGCGTCACCTGTCTATGGTTTGCTTTTGTGCACCGTTTTATGGCTATCGTCTTCCCATCGTTTTTGCTACAATCAAATCATCCACACCAAGCAGCCTTCTTCTTCTGTTTCATCCCTCCTTAACCTCCTGATAGATTGTAAGGGTGTAAGTAGGGCCCTCTTCTCTTTTCTGAACCAGTATGTCCTAATATCTGGATCTTATGGCCAAAATTGAGTATTGTGAATTTTAACTTAATTGTTAATTTCAACACTCTCTCTATTGTAATAGAGCTACAGAAAATAAAAAAACACATTTTCCCCATTAAGAGTTTTAGGTTTTCTTTAACCTCCTTCTCAGGTTTATGTTTTTTATTCACCCCCTATTCTAGCCAGGCTCAGTGGCTGAATGTAAGCCAAATACTATGGTCCATGAAGAACACAAACAGATCCAGAGCTTTGTTTGACATCTGAATGTTCTTTCACATCACTAGTCTACACTGACCTCCCAACTGGTAATAGTGACAAATTGAGACCAATTAAAGAAGATAAAATGTATTTTATTAACTAATGTAAACATGTGTATTGTAGTCTTTACAAGGTTTACCATTAAATCTCTCCAGATTCAGATATTACATATGTAGCCTATGACAAATTGCGCCTGGTTGGATCAAGACATGCATTATTTATGTAAAAGTGGTTTTATGTGGCTAATTGGTGCTTTGTATGAAAGTTCAGAGTGATCCAAAACGTTCTGATAAACTGAAGTAAACAGCGTTTTATGTATCTTAAATTTGTTTCTTTCCAAGATAATTCTAAAAAGCAGCACATTGATAAGACGCATTCATAAAAGCAACACATTTCCTCTCGCTACGTAGTGCAATTACCTGTGGATAATAATGGCCCAAAATTTGTCATGGACACCTCTGGACATTTGATGGAGAAAACCAATGGCATCTAAAATGTTAGATGCATTTCAGCATTGCTCAGGTGACTAGGTGGAGGACCACCTAAAGAAGCCCCCCAGTGAAAGTAAGTAACATGACAATAGTTTTCTACCATTTCGGTGGCTTGTATTGTGCCTAGTATAACATTAGCAGTTACCAATATCTAAAGAATAGAAACATACTTGAACAGATCCTTTAATTCTTTGATCTTTTTGCTTGGATATTTGCTCGAGCAGCTGTCATCGAGGAACGCTCTGGCATACGCCAGCGGCCCTGCATTTACCTGAATAACAAAGACGATTGTTTTGGTTACAGCATGAAAAAAAGAGAGCATGATCTGTTACAACATAATTATGTTTCTGGGCAACACTTTATTATATACACTTTGTATAATTATGTTTGTTTCTAGGTTATAGAACTCAACTTTTGATGAAGGGAATTTCCCCAAATTAAATTTAAGAATAAAAGTAGATACTGCGTTTGAGACAACCGCCGATCTAAATGGGATGGATGTTACTGAGATCTGTTCTCAACTATATCCCTGTTAATTCCTACACCTTTCCACTGCTCCGGATGTGAGGGACGGGGGATTGGATAAAACAAACACCTTTTTCTAATGTGCTTGGGTGTTTTGTGTAGCAGAATACTTTGAAGCATATCGCCGAGTCTTGCTTCAATATGTTGCAAGGTGCTGACGTGTGAGCTGTGATCCATATTATCACAGCTCAGTGGGTCAGCTGGCAGGGATGATCCCCACTGTGAAAACTGGGACTGTCCCACTTAAAAGGGGCACTTGGGAGGTATGTGTGGTGCAGAATACAACATCAACAAGAACATAAAAGCGGTATGCAAAATTAAAAACATGAACACACATAAGGCATCCTAGTAGAAGAGAAGGAGTCTCCGCTCTTATAAGCTTACAGTCTCCTAGGAGGATGAGGTCAAGTGATTCAAAAACAGGTTGTGTGGATTGAAACTTCAAATATGTTTAACTTATTTGTTCACTTGAGATTCTGCAGTTGACTCATCTTTAATATGCAATGGAAAAATAAATATATTTTCTTGGAGCATAAAATACAGTGCTATATATAGTAATATAGTTTAGAATCCAATAGATTGTAAGCTCACAAGAACAGGCTCCTCTTTACCTACTAGAATGCCTTAACAGGGCGTTAATATTGTCCTATTTATATCATGAAATCCTTTAATTCATAGACTTTAATTAAACAAAGTGTCAGGCTGGATGATTAATGATGAGTGTAGTGTAGATTGGGCTGATATGTAGCTATAACACGTGACTAATATGTAGCCACTGAAGAACATTTATAAGTATATTATGTGAAAACGAGTATTGTTTTATAACAGAAATCTAACATTTTGGGGGTGGTTCCACTTGCATTTAAATTGGTGTTTTTTGTTTTGTTTTTTATTATGTTTTGTTATTATTCTGGCACTGTGACATTTTAGGATTAAAAGGTGTAATATATCAAATATCTTTGTATAACGCATACTCGCACTTTATGTATGTGAGGAATTGTATGTCTATTGTATGTCTGTATATTGTTATTTGTTGTTTGATTATCGGATAAAATGTAATAAAGAACAATAAAATAAATAAATAAAAAAATTGGCGTTTATCCCTTTCTCTTATCAATCAACTGAATCAATAAAACACAGTAAGATCTATCAATGTTTTTATTTAATGATATGAAACACTGGCTAAAAGGGTTGCTTGTGTCAATTTTGCTTAAACTATTTTCTTTAACTTTGTTGACAAGTTTTACTAAAAAAATAAAAATAATATTTCAAATGCAGTTAATCGTTTAACTTGGAGTTGGCACAGCGGTCATGTCTAACAGAACCACCTACGCAGGTTAATTATCTTCACAAATGTAAACACAAGCAGGAATTACGCAACGCTAGCCTCATGCTTTGAGTAAATCAATAGGAATTGCACACGACTCTAAATATATTTATTCACTTCACTGGAAATAAATCATATTATAATAAATACCAGTGGTTTAACATCAGTGTATGGTCTGACAATAGGTCATATCCATTAATTTCAGTGTAGATAAAAATCTTTGTAACAATTAATTTTATGTTATATATATAATTTGTGGTTGTAATAATAAATTAATCTTGTCTTTGTCACTGCCTTTCTGTTTTTAGCATACAGGGTTCTATTTCTCCCCATCTATTTGACTATAACCCCTTTTGATGGACTGTAGAATGAGGGAGAACAGCTAAGACTGAGTTGCCATAGTCAAAGCAGGACATGTGCAAGTTAGCTCTAGTTGCATCTTGTGTTAGGAAGAATATGAGAATTTAGAATGCTGAGAACTGAATGAGAGGTTAATAATGACACAGAGCCTCTGAGGCTGTAGGCTAATAATGGCCGTTGCACCGCTGGTATTAAGGGAGACAGTCAATGGCATTAGAGGAACATTAAATCACTGACACATAGTCACTTGAACCAGAGTCAACTATGATGATGTGATCACCATCTGCATCTTCTGTTCTATTATTTTCCCAGGAGGTTCTGAAGCAAGGCTGTTCATTGTAATCCTTGGCTGGATTGGATTTTAATGGTGTGTAGACATTGAATATCATTGATGTTCTAATACCTACAGAAATATAGCTATTTGGTCAAATTAGTATTTGTTCCGACCTGGCTAAACTGGGAAAAGCTTCTAATGTGCACACAGTATACTGAACTCCTAGGCCATGAGATAAGTAAAACATTGTTTACCTGTACCGATACACAACCCTGGAGTTTGAGCTGCAGCTGTATCATGTCCACATCCACGGATGAACATATCTTCTGCAGATCTGCTGTTTTGTCTTTTATCTCATCAATGGCAACATCCACAGGTTTCAGATCAACCTGGTGCTCATAGATGACAGCTATCCTCTTCTTAACGTATGGAAAAGCGTTGGAGGCTGTAAAAAGACACCAAGTGAATGTACCACCCAGAGCTGCTGTTATTCACTATAGGAACTGCCTCAGGGCAGATATACAGGGGCAACAGCATCATGAATGGAGTGCCCAGTGCCATGCATGAGGTGCTGATAAATGTATGCAGTATTGGCTATGTAGTATGTGCTCAAAGTGTAGACCCTGTTTTAGGGGAAGACATTTACTCTTTGGGGATGCTGCTTCAATAGCCAAGTAGGGAGACTTGTACTTTAGAGTATGTAGTTAGAAGGCAGAGCTTTACTCAGACTTTTTGATGTGAATTTGAAGTCACCGGTATTTTTGTGATTAAATAAGGCAGATAGTATACTGATACTTTCATACATGAGAAAACATTATGGGCTCCTGGGAATCAGGGGAAAAAGGACTTGGGATAAGAGTGTTCTAAAAGTAGAGCAATTTTAAAATATTGTTGCACATTAAAAAATGTGAATTTGCACTGAAAGCACCTATACTGCTTCTCTTACTTGTTAAAATGGTTCTTTTCTTGCACTGTTCTTCCACAGACCCATGCTTTTTCCCTGAGAGAGTATACGGCGTTTCAAACACAAACCGGCTGATATTATGGTTTTTCTCGAAATCTGTTTTTCTGTCGAGGAGCTCCTGCTCCTCCAAATACGGCTTGACATATGTTATTTGAATATGTGCAAACTTTGTGTCGAGGTCTTTTGTGTTCACCTGTCAAACAACACAATTCTTAATTTGATGCACTCATAACATGATCAGATACCAGGGGGAGTTGCTGAGTGGACATGGATATTTTTTGTGTAATAATTGTAAATGCTTACATTAAATGAATGTATTGTAAACTATGTGCTTTTTTATTTTATTATGCTGTGCTCAATAATCAAACTGAATCAAATCAATGTGACTCTAAAAGTCTGTCTTCAAAAACCGAAACCCTGACATGTATTCCGAGTTAGATTCCAGTAAAAAGCGTTTAACCTACAATTATACAAATCAGGTGTTATTTCTAGACAGGCATTTATTATAATACAGGAATTTTGTTTCCGACCTAACGTTTGATATCCAGTTTTCTTATGATCCCTCGTACAATGTATAATCTATTTAATTCTACATAAAGAATATACAATACACTGAACTGTACAGTATACAATCATCTGTCTTTTCAACAGTTAGACTGTTCAACATGGCAGAACTATATTTTACAGAATGCATCCCTAAGAACATAGTTTGGTGATGTGGTGGAAATGTGGGTTAATTCTATTGGTGAAAACTATAATAATTAAAAGAAAATATTGGGTCAATGTTAAATGAGGGCTGTTTTTCACAAGTAAATATCAACTCATATTGTGCACCAGTGAGCCAAGAATGACCCTGTAAATCTTGTGTTCACCTCAATAGTGACATAGAACACACCTCCCTGGGGCTATTGTTGGGGTATGTGTTCATCTTTGGCCCTGATATGGCCAGGCAAGCTTGGGGGTTTTGGTTTTTATGGCTGTATGATGTTAAATTTGAGGGTCATTGCCTGTGTTTGCGCCAATGGTTGCGTGCCAATGGCTGGTTAAATAAATACATTGGCTGTGGCCTTTTCAAACCAAAATGGTGTGTATTGGGCAGGGCCTGGCCCGGGAGTCGACACTACACCAGTCATAACTCATTTGGGTGATCAAGCCTTTGCGAAGTAGTAACCTGAATATGTAACAATGAACTGGAGGCAATGACATCATTTGACTGCTTTACCTGTAAAGTGGTATTTAATGTCTTTACCTTGTTAGAGTCTTGAATCATTTTCACTGAATCTGTACCAAATTTTTCGCCGTACAGATTTAGAAGCCGTAAGGATATCTCAGAGAGTCCTGTGAGTTTTGGTTCCTTATAGATATATTCTTTACCATCTTCATCCTCAAAGAAAGCCTGTTGAAATGACATCGATTATACGTGATGAAATCAGGAATTATTAGTGTAGTAATTAGAATTTATTCCCTACCTCACTGCGGCACAGTTTTCATACATAATACATATACCCATGTGTGTAAACACACAGCACTGGTTAAAGTATGTGTGGGCCTAACACTGCACTATGGGAGTCCTGCCCGAATGTCAGAAAAAGAATATGTTGGGGGCCCATCATAGAAAGAATAATCAAACCAAGAAATGGAACATTTATGATCATGTCTTTGGTTTGAAGAAAAGAAAGATACATCACAGTGATAAAACCAATATCCCCCTCTCCTACAACCTATGGCACCTTGAAAGGCATATCATGGGTAATAATGAACTACATTCTTGCTAGCTTAAGGGCTAGGTTTGAGCCTGCAGCCTTTATCGGTAGTGTAAGTATCCAAAGTATTCTAAACATTGAGGGCTGGACAGCAGAAATATTTAGAATTTTAGCATTTAGAATGATTAGAATTCAGAAAATTTTAGAATACAATAATTTATATAAAATTTATAAAAGCCCAGATGCGTAGAATTGTTGTTAATCAAGTGATACAATATTTAAAGTCTTTAAAGAATGGAAAATTTCTAGTGTGTACGTCCAGACATTTCTAGCTGTGTGGCTTTCCATTCATACGGCGAATGAATCACCGGGGAACACACATCCCGTTCTACCAACAATGTAGCTGAAGCTGCTTGTATTTAATGTTTAAACATAGCTGTGTTTTTAGACCCTCGCTTTATATATACTTCTGAAAGACTAATGGGTACTGTGATTTGCATAATGGGACCAGGATACTCTCCCATATCATTTTACAATACAAAAAAGCATTGCTACCCGCATACACACTAAGCTCTGTCGCCAGCAAATGAATTATTATGGTAAATCAATGTTTATTGAGGTTTTTTCATGTTTTGTGGAATCAAGGGGGGGAGTGGGGGAGGAATGAGCAAAGCGAATGAATTATTAATTGTCACAAAGCTGTGCACAGTGCACATTGTTACAAAAGAGGAAGAAGATATGCAGAACTGATAAACGTGAAATACTAAAACCACAAAATGAAGTCAGATTCTCAGAGAATAAAAGAAAATATATTAATATTTTTGGTGCATTACATTCTTGAATGGTTTCTAAAGCTTGGAGTATTTTCCATACTGTTGAATTAAGCAGGGACATACAGTAAAAGTGCAAGACATTTAAAAAAATAAAATAAAGAGTTTTCTGGATGTTTCCTGTTATGCAAGAAAAAAAAACTGCTTGTTTTACAGGAAATCAAGCTTCTTGATAACACAAGCTGTGTGTCATCCAAGGTCTCTTTGTCCATATATATATATAT
>VKOC01009965.1:0-10412 GCA_009364415.1 Spea multiplicata
GTATTTTTCGTGTAGGGTGCAATTTTGCATATCAAACGGCAAAACATGTTAGAATGCCTTAAACGGTATAAAAAAAATGCAATAAACAGGTTATACGATGCTTTTCATGAAACTTTATTTCATTGTTCAAGGGCATGAACATTTCAGTATTTGATACATTTTGTTCACAATTTTTTATTTTTTATTCAAGATACGTTTGGCCGGCTTGTTGGGAAGAGCCGGACTTGATGTTCTCCTAGGTCAAAATGTACAATAACGAATATTTTTAGGACTTTAGAACTCACAGATGGTGAGGCGATATTGGTTGCATGCCTTGTCGTTCCAGGTCCCATCCGTGAACATTTCAACGCAGTTTTCTTTCCCTTTACCGTTGGGTTCGCTCTTTCTCCAATGAGTGTAGGTAGCCGGAATCCCGTCTAGGTAATGGAAAACCCCGGGAATTGCTCCCTCCCTGATTCCCAAATACGCGTATCTGTTGTGTTCTTTCACGATACTCAAGATGGCCTTGTTTTCCGCGTCGTTCGTAGGAGTGGCGAGTTTTCCACCGGCAGCCTTACACGTGTTTTTAGAGACTTCAAAATCCACCTCCTTGCCGTTGGTCGCGAATATCTTCTTTCCGACTGCTTTAATTTTTCCTTCCATCATAAGAACTGAAATATATAATATACATAATATATAGTGTCCTTGTGTAATAGACCATTTGCCATGGTTATGTGTTCCACTTCTATATTAGACAAACATCCTGACTCCTTATCATACAGTGGTAAATAATAGAACGGCCCGGTCTTAATTACCACTCAGACTTTCTGTCTAATGAAAGTCTGTGGAGGGGCGGACTTCATTAGCATTGCCATAAAGCAACAGTTCAGTGTGCTTATTAAGCAGGGAAAGTCACCCAAGATATCACATAACTGACAACAATGGCGGGCCTCCCATTCAACAAAACATTACCTCCTTCCAGTCTGGATACACGACGATCAATCTGTGACAGGCGAAAGAGCGGTAGCTTGTCCAACAAGGCTGGTGTACCTGGAATGTGACAACAGAAAACTATTTAAGGTGGTAGATGTATTTTTTTTCTTTAAATTCTCTAATTTTCATGAACACTTTTGTAGAGTTGGATATCCATATTTCGACTACGCAACATTATGGACTTTCGAAACATGCTGAAAGACATCTCCTAGGGATGAGCTTCTCCAAACCCCAAGTTTAGCATCGAGAAGGAATTCCAAGTTAAGTCTTTAAGAGGAACCAACTTGGGTGGTCAGCCCACGGAAATCTCAAGAGGTTTCCAAGCTTCTGTTGGTTCCCCACCACTCGAAGAATCTTGATGGATCTCGCTGAAAGGTTAGGTTTTGAAAGACCCAACTGAAGTTCCTCAACAAGAAAGGGCAAATTAGCCCTTTAAAACTAATCTAGAGTAGAATCCTAGTAAATAG
The DNA here is from genome assembly GCA_009364415.1 of Spea multiplicata. Taxonomy (NCBI): domain Eukaryota; kingdom Metazoa; phylum Chordata; class Amphibia; order Anura; family Pelobatidae; genus Spea; species Spea multiplicata. Next base: position 1,440 of record VKOC01009965.1, read on the forward strand.
AGCCCTTACAATCAGATTAGAAGCAGACGCATTAGTTTTATTGGGTAGATATTTTTAGGTCTCTAACCTGGAAGTCCAATGTCTTCCCTTTTCTCAATTGGGCCCTTTATTCCTGGTGCATCAAGAGGTCCTGGAAGTACATCACCTCCTAATGGGCCTTGGTTGACTCCTGGTGGACTTAGTAGGCCTACATTTCGAAAGGACAAAAAGTACATGCTGTTGTATCTCTTCAACAAAGTATATCAGTGCTGATAGCAAGATGGCGGCTCCCACATACAGCACGACAGGAGATTTAAAACTACGAATAAAGTAAGAAGATGGAAATTATGATGGAGGATAATCTGGATTGTGACCGCTCCCCATTAAGTGATGATAGGAGAATCACCAACTCAAAAGAATAAAGAGTTGACTTGATCGTAAAGGCCTACTTGTAGAATAAGTGGGTCAGTACCTGGCAGTCCAAGATCTCCTTTGATGCCGTCTGTTCCGGGGGCTCCGATCTTACTAGGCGTCCCAGGGATACCTGGGACTACAGCACACGGATTGGGTAGCGCAGCAAGGCACGTCACGTGCAGAGCTACCAGCAGGAGCAAGGCCTTCTTCCCAAGCATTGTCTCTCGTCTGCTTAAAAAAAAACAAAAGAACATAAAGAAAACCGTTAAGAAAGAATGAAAAATGAAATAATAACTCGCATGCCCTCGCCTCTTACTAAGTAAATATACTGAAATCAAATTGGAAAATAGAGTATAAAGATAGAATGAAGGGAATGAAGAAGGCTGGTGGACCTACCTTTGGTGCTTCAGTAGAGAATGGTGACATCCTGTATTCCACGTCCCTTTTTATAAGGAGAAAATCCACTTAATTAATTAGACTAAGTGGACATTCGATACCTCTTCAGGTTTGTGGGGTACTTTTCTCCGTGGCGACACTCGTCCGTAAGTACCTTGTGTAACTTTGACGTTTTATGCATTTACTAATGGCCTAATTTTGCATGGAGAGGTATTTGACCTTACAAAAAAAACTTAAAAAACCCATTAATCGTGATTGTTAAATGCCATTTATGGCAGGTTGCGCAGGTCAGTGATGCAATGGCCTCTCCAAACAAGCAGGAGAGAGAGCGTACAAATGAGGGGGGGGGGGTGTTTGTCAATTAGAGCAGGGGTTATTATGTTTAATGGAAATTTTAACTTTTGTGTGTTTTATATGAATAATAACTTTTTGTCCTTTTGGTCCTTTTTTGGTCAAAATTCATTGTAAAACAATTGCGGGGGCCACGAAAGTAATATCGGAAATTTATTAAAATTTTTACAAAATATGATATATCTATATATATTAGTTATTGCTATATATATAAATATAATTTTACATTTTTTTAGAATTTTATAGAGTTAAATTGTGAAAATCCTATCTCTTCAACGCTCTACTAAATAAAAATAATGATAATAAAAATGCCACAGCCACCAAATTTCAATCACTCCACAGCCCCAGGTCACCACGCCCCAGCCACCAACTTTCCACCCCACTACAACCCCCAAGTTACCCGTCCACAGCCCAAAGTCACCCCATCCACAGCCTAAAGCCACCCCATCCACAGCCCAGTATTCCTACCTTGGATCAGTTTCTAATGGAAGCTACGAGCATAGTCCTCTTTTCCTCCTCCTGTGCAGGGTATGTATCGTGACGATATGACATGGCCTCTTTAGGTTGTTAGAAAGAACATATGTGTAGCACATGTATAGATCAATATATATATATGCAGTTCCGGGTGCCGGGCAGCTTTGTTGCGGGCAAGCAGCAGGGTTAGGATCCAGATCCCCCGCAGCGCTGCAGAGGACCTGGATCCTCCTCTCCGGCAGCAGGTGGACATCTGCGCGATGCAGATAACCACTGCGAGGTTGTCAGAGCGCATCGCGCAGATATTCACCGACAACCTCTGCTGCTGTCTTTCATTTTTTTTATTCTAATTATTTGTTAACATTTTCTTTCATTTTTTACTAAACAGTTTGTTTAAACTTTTTTCTTCTTGTTATTTATTATACAATTTCTTTTCATTGTTTATTCTAATTATTTATCATAGAGCTCCATTTTTTTGTATTTAAACAATAATAGTAAAACCAAAGAACATTTAAAAAAAAACTCCTTAAGGTTTATTAACATACCAGGTAAAAAAAAAGCCCTCTAGAGGACCAGGCTGGAGTGAAGATTTTATTAGTGATTATAAAGAGGAGGCTGTCAGAGGACACAGCGATCTCCCCTTTGTCACCAAGAAGCATCGGACGGTGTATCAGAGACCCTGCAAACACTCCAAGGCCCTGCTGGGGTTTGTAATTCTAATTAATCCTGCTGGGGTTTCTTTGACTTATCACACAAGGTGCGACCAAGAATACAGGGCTGTTGTACCCTGTGTCCTGATCGCAGGACATTGAAATGGACTCCAGTGATGTAATCATGAAATAACCAGTGTACCCAAAACTTATAGTCACCCGGAGTCAGGGACGGATGCAGAGCCTGAACTTGAAAGGGGCACTCACACACATCCAGACACTCACACTAACACACATGCTCTCACACGAACACATATCCAGACACACACCCAGACCCTCACACAAACATACTCAGACCCTCACATATCCAGGCAAACACATTAACATACCCAAAGACACATGTTCACACACTAATATACCCAGACACACACACTAACATACCGAAAGACACGTACACACGCTAACACACCGAAAAGGTACATGTGCGCACACTAAGAGTCGTGGCCAAAAGTTTTGAGAAGGACACAAGTATCGGTCTTCACAAAGTTTGCTGCCTTAGTGTTCTTAGATATTTTTGTCAGATGTCACCATGGTAACACTGAAGTATAATTACAAGAATTTCATAAGCGTCAAAGGCTTTTTTATTGACGATTACATTAAGTTAATGCAAAGAGTCAATATTTGCATTCAATTAGCTTCTGGACCACATCCTGACTGATGGCCGGCCCATTCCTCCATAATCAATGTTTGTCAGAGTTTTGTCAGAATTTGTGGATTTGTCCACCTGCCTCTCGAGGATTGACCACCAAGTTCTCAATAGGATCTGGGGATCTAAGGTCTGGGGAGTTTCCTGGCCATGGACCCAAAATGTCGATGTTTTATACCCCGAGCCACTTAGTTTTCACAAGAAAAGGCATTGTTCGTCACCAAACTGTATGGTTGGATGGTTGGGAGAAGTTGCTCTTGAAGGATGTGTTGGTACCATTCTTTATTCATGGCTGAGTTCTTCTCGCCCACTCCCTTGGTTGAGAAGCAACTCCACACATGAATGGCCTCACAGGACCGATGCTAGCGCTCACCTTGTCTTCTCCGGATAAGCTTTTTTCCGGATGCCTCCCAGCAGAGGTGGTAGAGGCTAATACAGTGAGGGGACTAAACACGCATGGGATAGGCATACGGCCCCTGAATCTTAGAAGAGACAGGATCTGAAGCCGGCAAATTCTTTGTTTCTATATTTAATAAAATAATTAAAAATAAAATAATGGAGAGACTCGCATGCCCTCGCCTCTTACTAAGTAAATATACTGAAATCCCTGTACCCTTTGCAGAACATCAGTCTGATATTTCATCCAGGTATTTAACTGAGCCAAGCAACGGGGATTTGTCACCTCTGGTTAATGTATAGGTGTCAATAAAATAAATAGATAAAACAGTAAGAAATACTTGATGATTTAAAAATGACTTTGCCACCAACATCTCTTTTTTCGGATAATTACGTGTATTCTTCTATTCTAGGTAAATGCGGTTCTTTAAAGTTATTTGTATTAATCTTTTGATAAAATCCTTATAATTATTTCTATTGTGTTTTTGTATTTTATGCTTTACGAGAAGAATTTGGTTTATTTTATACCATAGAGTACAGAGAAATAGACAAAAATATTAAAAGAAATTGTGATTTTTGCTTATGGTTCTCTTCTGCCACCTGCTGGACAAAAATGATATTTTCAGTAGATCATTAATAGATATTATTTTTGTATTTTTAACCCTTACATAACCTAAAGTGTTTTTTCCTTAAGATTATTGTTAAATTTGTTGGAATTTTGAATGAATTTGAAATAATGAGAAAAAAACAAACCTTTTTTTCCGCGATTTTTTTGTGATTTTCCTTTTTTATATTATTTTTTTGTAATTTGCGTTTTTTGTTTTTTTTTTCAGTTTTTTCTGTAATTTCTTGTAATTTGTTAATCTTGTATTTCAATATAATGGCGAAACGTGTTTGAACGCAATTAAAAAAAAGTTGAAAATGACAGTGGTTTTATACGATGTTTTCCATTGAAATTTTATTTTGGTTCTTTACAGACAGGAAGAAAAAAAAAAATCAGTATTTAATACATTTTCTGATAGAAACAAATTTTGATCTCAAAATCTTCTCTGCATGAAGAACATTAAGAACAGAAATGTATTTTTATTCAAGATACGTTTGGCCGACTTGTTGGGAAGAGCCGGACTTGATGTTCTCCTTTAAATAAACAATAATGGAGGCCAAAATGTACAATATTGAACAATATATTTTTAGGACTTTAGAACTCACAGATGGTGAGACGATATTGGTTGCATGTCTTGTCATTCCAGGTCCCATCGGTATACATTTCAACGCAGTTTTCTTTCCCTTTACCACTGGGTTCGCTCTTTCTCCAATGAGTGTAGTTAACCGGAAGCCCGTCTAGGTAATGGAAAACCCCGGGTATTTCCCCCTCCCTGATTCCCAAATACGCGTATCTGTTGTGTTCTTTGACGATACCCAAGATGGCGTTGTTCTCCTCATCGTTCATAGGGGTGGCAAGTTTTCCGCCGACAGCTTGACACGTGTTTTTAGAGGCCTCGAAATCCACCTCCTTTCCGTTGGTCGCGAGTATCTTTTTTCCGGCGGCTTTAATTTTTCCTTCCATCAGGAGAACTGCAAAATATATGTTGATGTTATTCAATTTCAGCAAGATTCCTTGTGTAATATATCATTTCCGGTATTTTAGCCCAATCTACTAGGTAGACATCCCGACTCTTTCTTATACTGTTTGTGGTAAGCAATAGAATGGCTCAGTCTTAACTACCACCCAGACTCTCTGTCTAATGAAAGTCTATGGAGGAAAGGACTTCATTAGAATTGCTGTAAAGCATCAGCTCAGAAACATTACCTCCTTCCAGTCTGGATATACGGCGATCGATCTGTGACAGGCGAAGGAGCAGTTGCTTGTCCAACAATGCTGGTGTGCCTGAAACATGACAGAAGAAAATTATGTCAGATGCTAGATGTTGATTTGTTCATATTTTAGGACTGGATATCCATATTTCGACTACTTAATCTGTACTTTCTAACCATACCGAAACACATCTCCTAGGGCTTCTCCCTACCCAAAGTTTAGCATCGACAAGGAATTCCAAGTTACGTCTTTGTTGAGGTGAAGAACCTTGGGTTTTCAACCCACGGGAATCTCAAGGTTTCCAAGCTGCTGTTGGTTTCCCACCACTCGAAGAATGTTGATGGGTCAGGTTGTGACATTGGCATATCCAGGAGGGCAATGGGGCAATTACCCACCCATTGAGATAGACAGGGGCATGCTCTGGGAGTAGGGATAGAGGTGAGTCTGAAACCCAGATTTGCCTATTTATCTAATCTAATTTCCATGAGGAGGCGAGGTTGAGCAGGGTCAAGCAACGCTGCATTGCATGACCCTGTGGAAGTAGCGCGCTAACTCACTGGACGAGTTGTAAACATGTGTCTTTGGGAATGTTTGGGTCTTTCTCAGGGTATGTCAGTGAAGGTGTGTGTGTGTATGTTAGTGTGTGAATTTGTGTCTTTGGGTATGTTAGTGTGTGAATTTGTGTCTTTGGGTATGTTGGTGTGTGTCTAGGTATGTTAGTGTGTAAACATGTGTCTTTGGGTATTTGGTGTGTGTTTGGTCTGGTTATATTAGTTTGAGTATCTGGGCATGTTTTGTAGGTGTCTGGATGTGTGTGCCAGTGTGTGCGCATGTGTGTTTGTGTGTGTTAGCATGAGTGTGTGTATGTTAATAGCGAGTGCCTAGTTGTCTTGGTGTGTGTCTGAGTGTGTTAGTGCTGGGTGTCTGCGTGAGTGTGTTTCTGGATGTGTGTGTTAGTGTGAGTGCCCCTACCAAGGCAGGCTCTCCATCCACCCCTGGAGTTCCTCAACAAGAAAGGCCTTTTAAACTTCACCAACTAGAGTATAATCCCAGTAAAAATCCCAGTTTAGGCCCAGACCCATTCGTTTTATTGAGTAGATATTTTTACATCTCTAACCTGGAGGTCCAATGTCTCCCTTTTGCCCCATGGGGCCCTGTATTCCTGGTGCACCAATAGGTCCTGGAAGTCCATCCCTGCCTGGTGGTCCTTGGTTGCCCCCTGGTGGACCCTGTGGGCCTAAATTTTGACAAAAGTTAATATTTGTAGTATAAATCAAACAAGCACGTGCTGTTATATCTTTTGAACAAAGCATATAGAGTAAGAAGAATAAGCCGGTCAGTACCCGGCAGTCCAGGATCTCCTTTGATGCCATCTCGTCCATCTCTTCCGGGGGCTCCCATCAGACCAGGCGTCCCAGGGATACCTGGAACTCCAGCACACGGACCGGGTAGCTCGGCATGGCACGTCACGTACATTGCTACCAGCAGGAGCAGAGACTTCCCAAGCATTGTCTCTCGTCTGCTTAAAGGAAAACAAAATAAACCAGTAATAAAGAGAGCTTCCTAATGTGATTATCTCGCAGAAAGGGCAGAGCCAGCCCTGTATAATGCAGAGTCAAATCTGTTTTACTTTACTGAGAGGGTGGTAGATAAGTGGAACAGCCTCCCAGCAGAGGTGGTAGAGGCTAAAACAGTGAGGGGATTAAACATGCATGGGATAGGCGTATGGCTCCTCAATCGTAGAAGAGACCAAGGACAGCAGGATCTGAAGCCGGCAAATTCTTTGTTTCCATATTTAATAAAATAATTAAAAATAAAATAATGGATACTCGCATGCCCTCGCCTCTTACTAAGTAAATATCATAATTGGAAAATGGGGTATAAAGATAGAATGAAGGGAATGAAGAAGGCTGGTGGACCTACCTTTGGTGCTTCAGTAGAGAATGGTGACAGCCTGTATTCCACGTCCCTTTTTATAAGGAGAGAATCCACTTGATTAATTAGAATAAGTGGACATTCGATACCTCTTCAGGTTTGTGGGGTACTTTTCTCAGTAGCGACACTCGTCCGTAAGTACCTTGTGTAACTTTGACGTTTTATGCATTTACTAATGGCCTAATTTTTTGGATGAAGAGGTATTTGACCTTACAAAAAAATTAATCATGATTGTAAAATGCCATTTATCGCAGGTCGGTGATGCAATGGCCTCTCCAAGCAAGCAGTCTAAGAGGAGAGAGAACGTACGAAGGAAGGGTTTATTTATCTATTAGAGGCTGAGGTTAGTAAGGTTTAATGTTCTGTGTTTGGGGATTTTTTTGTGTAATTGTGCAATTTCAAAACCTTAAAAAGTTGTTAAAACAATTAAAAACAATGACCTCATTTTAAAAAAATAATAATAATTAAAAAATAAACCCTTAAAAATACCCCACCAAATCCAAAACCATTTAAGAAGTACATTTGTAAATAAAAAAATATTTGGACAAAAGGCCCGAGACAATATATAATTTACATGAGAAAAAATAGAAATTAGGGTTTAATCAACACATAAATATATATATATTTTTCCAATATAAAATAGGAATTTTATATGAATAGGAATAAAAAAATTTATTCTTTTTTTTATAATAATGAGAAAAAATATTTAATGTCTATGGGAATTAGGGCCGCCATAAAAAATGTTGGGGCCCAGTAGAAACCTCAATACAAGCCCTCCCTGGGCTGCCCCATGCTCCTTCCAGTCCCCTGCCTCATGCTCACAATAGGGCCACTAGGCCCCAAGGTCCTGTCACCTGGCCACAACTCCCGGAAAAAATGGACCATCTGGGCCACAAACCCTAGAAAGGGACCATCTGGTACCCAGACGCAGGTAAAGGGCTCCAAGGGTCCAGCTTTGGGTGGCAGGCCGCAAGGGGCCAATGAGGGGGCCTGTAACAGATCAGTGAAATTGGGCCCCTTGATGGTGGCCGTGACGTGAACGATTAAAAACTTTACGGAGTTCTAGAGGGCTCGCGGTACAAACTACAAGCTCTAACTGTTGAAATCTGAAATCGTGTCGCAACGTTGACACAAAGATGGAAATTTGGACCTAAAATTCTAATAAATATTCTTCCTGTTCTCTTGAGATCCTTCTGAGGAGCTAAAACCGGTTTTCGAGACTTTTTCAGTGCGATACTTTGCATAGTTGAGATTGAGCAATGGGTAATATTCCTCCTTTCGAGTCTCCTTGACTCCTCTTGAAGCCAAGACGCGGGGATCTCCTGCCAGATGGAGGCTGAACGCGCTCCTTGTTCTAAAGGATCGGAAAACTACAGAGGAACCCGAGAGATTTACGGGAACCTCTTCGTAAGATACACACTTGAATGGGTTTTAACTTTTTTTTTCTCATTAATAGAAATCAAGAAAACACATTTTGTGCTCCTTCTGTAAACGGAGACAGAACATCCCTGAATTCCCATGAACGATTATTTATTTATTTAATTGTTTTTTAAGTACAACAACCCAATAAATATAATATATATATGTGTTTATATATATATTTTCAAATCTATATGTAAAAAAAATGTACAAACCCTTCCCAGAAATATTTTTCTGATTGTGTCTTTGAAAAGTTTTTCATATTTTTGCCGGGAACAGTTTTTTGTCACATGACAGAAAATCAGGCACTGATAGGTGATTGCCATATTCCCTGAAAATAAAATTCTAGTTCTTGCTTAAAATAATGATAGGTAGACCCCAGAGTCATCTTTTTTTCCTGTAAATATTTTGTTACAAATTATAGATTGATCTCCATC
>VKOC01009990.1:0-10207 GCA_009364415.1 Spea multiplicata
ATATAGAGAGACTATTGCTAACAACAGTAAGAAACAATCGTCTTTAGGATCCTTACCTCTTATTCCCTACTACTAACAAAACGTGCCTCTGTCTCGAGGGGCTGGGCAGTTGCCCCAATACAGTACTCAACACCCCCCAACCTCTAGCTGGAGTAAAGGCCAGAAATTGCTGCCTGTTCAGCAACACATTGCTTCTGTATGGGGCATGTACGGCTTTTTTTTGGCAATACGTGGCTTCCGTACTTACGCAATGGGGTTGCACGCTATTCTGCATGCAACAAGATCTCTACAGTTTTCTAACAGGCTTCCAGGTGGTGAATGAAGATTCCGAAGAGTTGCAGGAGGTAAGGTAGGTAAGTATTCCAGGTAAGTTAAATCAAATGTTTAAAATTATTTAAAATAGAATGTTTAGTGTGTAAATGACTTACATACTTACCAATTCATTTTAAAAAGTTTAGGTAAGGTGGCCAAAGATTCTCGAGAGTTCACCTTTAACCCGTGACACTAAATCATTCATTCGTGGTCAAACTAAATTCATAATCCTAATATTTAAATGAAATATTGGTTTTATGTCTTTCTGTAGGATTATAAAAAGTCGTTCTAGGCAGCGTAATTTCCAGCTGCTTGTGATCACACATGATGAAGATTTTGTGGAGCTCTTGGGGCGTTCAGAATATGTGGAGAATTTTTATCGGATTAAAAAGAATGCGGAGCAGTGTTCTGAGATCATGAAATGCAGCGTCAGTTCTTTGGGATCCTATGTTCATTAACCTGGTGTTTAACAGATACTTAATTGTATACCCTGCCAATGACTGGTTATATTCCTTAAAAAAAACAAAACTCTACTGTTAACAAAAACGTCTGAACAAAATGTTGAATATGTTTGCCTTCTACATTAAATTTTGAAATTCAAATACCGCCTTGATTTTTTTTTTTACTATTTAACATTCTTTATTGTGATGCAGCAAGACTTTTTAACATTGCCAATGGCATGTGAGAACCACCCAAGGACAAATACAGATCTGATGTACTGAGACATGGGCTGGTGGGTAAAGTGAATCTGAAACATTCGTGGTTTGATGGGTTTTTTATAGCAGTTGTGTGAATCTGAGAATAGTGAATTCATTTTGTACACCAGCCTATAGGTGGCATTACTCTCTCCAAACTTTTTTTTATGTTGCATATGGTAAACTTGTTTTTTAGGACATGTATTTTACATACACTCATCAATACAAGGCAGCAGTTACCACTCTAAACACATTTAAAAAAAAAAAAAAACAACAAATAATGTGGGTGAGTTATGCACCAGATAACCATGGTCATTGATCTGGCTTTTGAGAGCTAACAAAATGTACATAAACAATTATTATGCAACAACATAATAGTTAAAGCAGTTAACCCTGGTTTGTCTGCTTATTTTAAGCTTGTCATTTGTTTTCTGTATTTATTAGGTCCAGTGTGAACAAAACATTACTTTTACCAAGAACCAGTTCTTACATAACATTTTTTAAAAAATATATATTTTATTTTCTAAAATTTAAGGGGTACTAAGACAGTAGGATCAAACAAGGAACAGGGAGTTTTAAAAAGCTTAAAGAAAAAAGAAAGGGTTTATGAAATTAAAGGAATATGAGAGTCTGATTTTCCTGATGACCTACAACTGGCTGATGACCAAGGTTATGAACCTTGCTGATCACAGTGGTACCAGTGCCAGGGAGATCAGAGAGTGAGTTTCTTCCTCTTCCAACAAACAACATTTTGTTTTTGTCCATGGCCCCCAAGAAAGGTATGACATTTAACTGAGAAATCTATCCTAGTTTCACTTCTGTTGTCATGTGCAAAAAAAAATCTATAAATAATGCACATTTTATTGATTAACAAAATAATAATAAACATAATATATTAAATATATTCTGTATTAAACTAAATTATAAATTATTATAGTAAAACATAAATAACAATTCAAGAACTCTCTTTATAGTTAGTTGTCTTCCGAAGATGGTCTTGTGCCAATGATAGTACAGAAGCAAGGAATTCGCTCAATCCAACTTCAGACAGCCTTGATTCAACACTGCAGTCCTATAATATTCATTGAAACCAGAAACAATAATATTAGAAACCAAACCTTCATTATTATTTCATTTAAATGTTTTATTTAGATCAGATCGGGGGAATTGTAAATTATCATATTTGAAGATGAACATACAGTGGTATACCCCAAAATATTGGGATCCCTTCTAACTCTTGGAGGTTTCCACTCCACATATATGTATCCTGTGCCAGAACATGTCATTACACATGTCTGAAGTGGACGTCCGCTTATGTGTGTTTGTTATGAAGCAAATAAATTAAAAGTGTATGCTTGCACATAGTTAAATACGCCAATAGTGTCATTAGTGGCAGCGTCGTTGGTCAATAATGGGAAATTTAACAAATCGTGTGTATTTACATTTTCTTATTGCCCCCATGTCATACAGGGGCCTACTTTACTCCCCTGTTTGCATAGAAATGATATATTTGATTTTGTATTAACCAGTTGAGTAATAAATCTAGGTAGAACCCATCTTGAAGCCACACTAAGCCCGTTTAGTGTCGTTTATTTTATCTTTAAGCAGACACACTCATTGCCAGTTTCTTACTCATACCCCAAGGATGATCCCAAATTGTTTGTTGTTAGGTTAAAAATTGCACCTCTCTTTCCTGCACAGCTTTACTTCAACTAGTTTTGTAGTGATATTTATGGATTTGTTATGTTTTCTCTTTTCTTTTCTAGCTTGAATGGTTTACAACGATTTTGATGGTTTTATGCTTGGTTAGCTCAAGGTGCCCAGTTAGCTCCTGATAACACGTAGTTACAGGAGATGACATCAGTCTTTGAGACTGCTCGTATGCCTTCAGCTGTGTTCTGATTGGTTTGTAAGTTTGTTTTTTCTTTCGTTGCTGTTTGGTGACATCAAAGAGAGATATGCAAATACTCTCCTTCTGTAAATTCTGTCGTTATTAAAATTCCAATTATTTAGACCAAGGCTAGAATAATTTACAGTTATAAAGCCAATAGCTGAATTTATTAAAATAAAAACACAAAGCATGATTACAGTTACATTTTGATCTACTTCAAGAGTATTTTGTCCGGTTTATTTTTCCAACATCATGCTTATTAGAAGCTTCAAGTACCACCCAGGCAATTCTTAATTTGTGCCATATTACCTGGGATTTATTTACTAAAGCAGGAGTTGATTGACCTCCACCTACCCGCAATTCCATATTGGGTGAATAATCAGCTGTGAATTGAAATCACCTACCTTTGTTCCTAGTGAAAGCATGTTTATCGTAATCATGTTAATGTTTCTCTTTAATGCTGGGCATATATTGGTATTACGCAATACTTTGGAAGCTTTGCAAAATATGGCATCATCCTGTGAACATAATACAATGTATTATTATTATTAGGAAATTCAACAAGAGCATTGAGCATTACTTTTTCAAAAAATATATAGGATGTCACTATACATCCTATTTATATACACAAAAGTATATATCATTACACATCCTCTCACACTTTACCCTTAATTCAACCCTCCTTCTTTAAAAGCTTTTTTTATTATGTTGTATCCTCTTAAAGTTTATTTCATCCATTAATTTCCATATCTCTACCACATCCCACTTATGTATTCTGTGTGCATAGTAAGGTTCGGAAGTCCTTCCGTCTTGAAGTCCATATATAGCTATTTATTCTATGCACTATTCTGATTAGGGTATTAGTTTTTCAATTCTGTTCTAGAAAAAAATGTAGGATCATATTATTTCATGTATTTTTCTTCAAATGCCAGTGCCATTTCCACCTACCTTGGTGTGCTGAAATATGTTCGGGACTAGTTTTTCACACGAACCCTTCAAATAAAATAGGCATATATAAGAATCTTGACATACATCAGCTAATGTGAATTAATGTATAGTTGGGTGTATAAGGCTGACTTTGCTACCAAGGTTTCTTCTACATAGAAGGACAAATACTAGAACCTGTAAGCATCCGGATTCTATTGATGGAAAAAGAGATGGCATCTAACATCTTTGACCAAGTCAAGTGGTTACCTGGGTGGAAATGCCATCCTCTCCTCCCCAAAAAACAAAATGTTCAAAGTAGCATTTTACCTATTTTGCTATTAGAAACAGGTATTTTCACCGGCAAGCATGAAAGTGGGTGGGAGCAGTTTTTATCCTATGATGCCGTAGGTTCACCGTCAGGAGTTAAAGACCTTTAACTCTTGAAGCGGGGAGACAACTATATTGGTCGCCTGCAGGTGCCTCCCCTGGCATCAATCAATTGGCATTGGTTGATGCCAGAGGAGGCCCCTGTAGGAGACCAATAGACTCAGTTGCACGGCCCTTTAACGCCTGACGCGCAACTTGGCTTGCTCCAAGAGTTAAAGGTCCATACAAGCAACTCTATTGTCGTTCGTACAGATCTTTAACTCTTGGAGTGGGGAGACCAGTGGTCTCTCCCGGCCAAGTTGCGGCATCAGGATTTTAAAAGTCTGTACGAGAGACTCTATTGGTCACTAGCAGGGGCTCATCTGCCATCAACAATTAAGTACAGATGCACTTCATTGGTTGATGGCACAGAAGGCCCCTGCCGTCGACCAATAGAGTTCCTCATACGAAGATTTAAAACCCTGGCGCCAAAGCTGCTGCATAGTGTGTACCGCATTAACTCTGTATTAACCCCTTCTATAATAAACAAAACATAAAAAAAACTAACACAAAGAATGTACATGAATATTCGCCCGAACAGGAACGGACAGATATTTGTGGAATACGAAGATTTCCCCCCCCCACGAAGACGAAGAATTGGCCGGCGCCCTAGTCTACTAAATACTATCATATTGACTTTACTTTAACCCCCAAATAAAATTTACTGACATTGTCAAGCAGCCAATCGGTGGCAGGATAGTGCTCCCACTGAAATCAGTTACAGAATATGTGAATTGGGATCTAAAAAGACCCCTGAACACAAAATTCAATTATGTGGCACAAAAAAACAATAAAACCCACAAGATAATTTAATGTATTAGAGTGCCATTTTAATATGCATTCTTTGTATGCACCAGAAGACACTAAAGCTCCAGCATTGAAGCACACTACCATGACCAATATATGCTGGGAATCAATGGGAGCACTTTTTATGCACGTACCCAGTGGGTATCATTTAACCCCCTTGATCCTGTGGGTGAGTATACAACGCATGTGCACTGGTAAGGAGATTAATTAAATTCTACAAGCGAAGACGCTTCAGGGTGGAGAAGCAGTCCAAATGCATAAACAATATTCTGATATATCCTCTTGCATTTACAATGGTAAAAAGGTAATTTAAAGAGGGCACAGCTATTATATGCATTAAAGTGAATATGATGGTGAAGTAGCCCTTTAATTCTGCAGTCCTGCATTGTTACATTTAAGATATGACCAACGGCATGTTGCTAGTGGTGAAAGCACACAGGTATAGAAAGTATTTGAGTAGATAAAATATAAGCTCCTCCTTGACATGCACCAAATTAAAGACACAATTATCATATCCCTTTATTCAGTTTCAAAGTCAATCTTTTTAAAATATTTGTAGAGTTAATTTCCTATCACCTGACATTAAGAAACTTTAACATTTCCCTTTGCTCAACAATGGTTGTAGTTCTTATCTAAACTGTTTGTGGACTTCTCAGTGAGCCACATTGGTCCTAAACCTCTTATCCAATTGAAGAAATCAGTTCAAGCACTTACCATTTTAGACGAGGAGTTAATGTTGTCGATGATCTTGATGATTTCTTTAAGACAAAGCTCTTTCATTGGATATGAGAGTGAGAATGTCACAAGGGCAAAGAGGATGGCAAATTTCAGATGAAACATAATTATACTGTGTGTGGTGAACCGGTGCTCAATGAAGGAGAGTAAAACTGATGTCTTCATGAACTAAATTTACCCTTTTTATATAACTCAAAGTAGCTGAAAAGTGATTTTATTTGGTCTTTACATAGGCAAAAGGGGGAAAATACATATAGGAGTTTTTTTTATCTTTAGTCAATATTGATAGGGTAAGATGAATCAGTGCAAGCCACAAAACAGATAATTAAGTATTACGTAATAGGATTTTACCTAAAGATAAGCTGTTTTTGTGAAAAAATTGTAATTGTAAGAACCAAATAGATGTAATTACCTTGAGTACAAAAATCTAGGGCTGCAACTAACGATTATTTTCATAATCGATTTTTTTTTTTCTTTTGTTCACTTTCATCATTTCGATTTTAATGCAGCTAAAAATAAATGTTTTGTTTCCCAACCTGCCCGCCCCCCCGTTATGCACATTCTGAGCCCAGGCTGCCACACTATCCTCCCAGATGTACATACCACCCAGATATGCCCCACTGCTCCGATATACCACTCTGCACTCCCACATATGTCTTATATACTCTGATACTGCTTATACATCTGCTATGCCTTATACCTCTGATATGCCTTATACCCCCCAGATATGCCATAGTGCACTCATAGATTTACAGACTCGTTCACAGCACACTGACACAATACTTTTATAAATAAATACAGGATTAATCTTCACTGCTGTCAGGATTTAGATTCCCCTTAGTTTGCCCCCTTTACCTCTAACTGCACCTCAAGTTAACTTTATTAAATTAATTAAATTAACCATCAGTCCTCAGCATTAAATTAACCCTGAAGACCCCATTAACTATAACTGCCCCTGAATTAACCCTGAAGACCCCATCAACCGTAACTGCCCCTAAAGTAACCCTCAACACCCCATCAACCATAACTGCCCCTAAATTAACCCTAAACACCCCATTAACCATAACTGCCCCTAAATTAACCCTCAACACCCATCAGCCCATAACTGCCGCTAATACCCCATTAACATAACTGCCCCTAAATACCCATTAACCCTAACTGCCCCTAAATTAACCCTAATGACCCCATCAACCATAACTGCCCCTAAGTTAACCCTCAACACCCTACTAACCATAACTGCCCCTCTACAGAGAGTAGAGTTCCTGGGATATATCCTGTCTCCAACCAGTATAGAGATGGATCCCAAAAAGGTTACGGCAATACTCAACTGGCCAGCTCCTACAGACCGTAAAGGAATACAACGGTTCATCCGTTTCCAAACTTTTGCATAAACACGAACAATACAACCACCCTTTCTTCTAAAAAAACAAAGATTTATTTGGACCGAGGCGGCCCCAAAGGCCTTTGACTACTTGAAGGAGAAATTCGCCTCTGCTCCTATCCTTCAACTACCAGTTCCTCAGAGACCATACACACTCGAAGTCGATGCATTTGACACCGCTGTAGGTGCTGCTCTCTACCAGAGGCAAGACTCCAATGGTCAACTTCACCCTGTAGCCTTCTTTTCCAGAACGCTCTCACCTGCCGAGAGAAATCAGGCGAACGTGAACTGTTAGCCATAAAACTAGCACTGGAAGAATGGCGACATCTCCTCAAGGGTACTCTTCACCCCATCACCGTCTTGACGGATCATAATAATTTTGAGTATCTGCATTCGGCTAGACGCCTGCAACATCGATTAGCAAGGTGGTCACTATTTTTTACCCAGTTCCCACTGCATATCACTTACCGTCCAAAGTCTTGTAACATCAAAGCAGATGCCTTATCCCGGATGTATGAATTAACCTAGTCCTCTTCAGATCAGGACACCATCCTCTCCCCTAACCATTTCCTAGCTGTTACCCACTCAGTATGGGATTCTGTGCGTCAACATTCAAGAGACATTAACCCCTCTGAGATTCCCGGGTTGCGGTACCAACACGGTTATTACTATCATAACAACCTTATCTACGTTTCACCCGAGGACCGTCTACTGATACTACAGTCATTCCGCAACACACCTGCCGCAGGTCATGGAGGTACCAAACAGACCCTCGAATTTGATACAACGGTCCTTCTGGTGGCCTGAAGTAAAGGAAGACGTTGCATCATTCGTACGGCATTCCACCCTCAGAGCAACTGTCAGACCGAACGTACCAACCAGACATTAGAGCAATACTTACGCTGTTTCACTACTTATTTACAAGACGACTGGGATCAGTACTTACCTTTGGGTGAATTTGCCTACAATAATCACATTCATCGCTCCATCAATATGTCTCATTTTTATGCCAATTACGGATATTATCCTTCCATGCTCCTAGGCCCCCCATACCATGCGTTGTTCCTTCAGTTTCTGAACAAGTCATCAAGCTTACTAAGACGTATGATATGCTAAGGGAGACACTAAGACTCAGCTGCAACACAAATTCTTTGCCGATCAACATCGTTCTGGCGCTCCAGCATACCACCCGGGTGATAAGGTTTGGTTGTCAACCAGACACCTCCATCTTGACTGTCCTACAAAGAAGTTGTGTCCAAGATACATAGGACCTTTTCGCATCTCTCGCCTCATATCCCCTTTGGCCGTAGAGCTCGAGCTACCCAGCACTATGTCCATCCATCCTGTTTTTCATATCTCCCTCCTTAAACCATGGACTGCGAATCCATATCCTAATTGTTGCCCCAGTCCTCCTGCTCCAATCATAGTCTATGACATCAAAGAATACGAGGTCAAGGAGATATTGGACTCTTGACATTACCATGGACGCTTACAATACTTGATCTGTTGCAAGGGATATGGTCCTGAGGTGGATTCTTGGCAACCAGCCAATGAAGTCCACGCTCCTGATCTAGTCTGCTTTTCACCATCACCATCCTGACCGCCCTAAACCTGCTAGAGTTGGAAGGCCTCCCCTCAGGAGGGGGAACTGTCAGGGTAATCAGCAAAGACCCCAGCGAAGTGACTGACTCCCACGCCGCTGCCGTCCTCACTGCTGCTCCGTCGGCTGCCTCGCCGGCTGTGTATAGACGGGGAACGCGCGTCAACGACATTACGCACGGAGGCGGGGCAACCCCTGGTGCTCAGTTATTGTGCTTAACAGATCTCTATTGTGTTGCTGCATATCCCTATTGATTCCTGTTGCTGAACCTTGGCTTTTGTACACCGTTTATGCTGATTTCTCCGTTCCTGACCCCTTGGCTATTGTCTACTGTTTATGCTGATTTCTCTGATCCTGGACCCTTGGCTATTAAATACGGTTTACGCTGTTTTCTTCAATCCTGACCTTTGGCTATTTATTTCTGGACTTGCTGTGTTACCATCTGCCCTCACCGATGTGCGGTATCCTGAATAGCGGATTCTACAAGGGGCGGCCTCACAGAAGACTTCCTCCTGACAGGGAGAGGATCGTCACATAGGAAGACAGCAGGGGGAAAAAAACACAAAAATGTAAATATTACCAAAAAAACATTGGGGGTTAAGGAAAGTGGACCCATACTCGGAGGGGGGGGATTTCTTTTGGGACAAAAATTAAATATAAAAGAGGGGGGCTGGGTTGTGGATTACAAAATCAATAGGGGGGTGGGCATCACATTAGCCAATACAAAAATGGCGGGGGCATCAATACACAAGGGAGGGGATTGGCTGGGGCATCACATAAATCAATATATAAGGGTGTGGGGGCATAAGTGCGGGCATAAATGCACAAAGGGAGCAATACACAAGGTTGGGGGCCGAGCTGGGGCATCAATACACAAGAGGCAAAAATACAAAAGGGGCAGTTAATGACAAACCTGTCCTGGTGTGTTTGTGTGTGTGTTTGGGTGTCGGTGTGACAGAGCCTGTCCTGGTGTGTGTGTTCGGTGTCAGTGTGGCGAGCCTGTGCTGGTGTGTGTGGTGTGTTTGGGATGTCAGTGTGACAGAGCGTCCTGGTGTTGTGTGTGTGTTTGGTGTCGGTGTGGCGAGCCTGTCTTGGTGTATGTGTCTGGGTGTCGGTGAGGCCAGAGCCTGTCCAATGCTGTGTGTTTTGCATGTCGATGAGGCAGAGCCTGTCCTGATGTGTGTGTGTGTTTGGGTGTCAGTGTGGCACAGCCTGTACTGGTGTGTGTTTGGGTGTCGGTGTGACAGAACTTGTCCTGGTGTGTGTTTGTGTGTCGGCGTGGCAGACCTGTCCTGGTGTGTGTGTTTGGGTGTCGGTATGACGAGCCTGTCTTGGTGTGTGTGTTTGGGTGTCGGTGAGGCAGAGCCTGTCCTGATGTGTGTGTTTGCGTGTGGATGAGGCAGAGCCTGTCCTGATGTGTGTGTGTTTGCGTG
>VKOC01010001.1:0-12642 GCA_009364415.1 Spea multiplicata
GTCACCCTGCCCGCCTCCCCACTCAGCACAGGATCACTTAGACATAAGAGGGTACAGGGCAGGCAGACAAGGAGTCTCCCCATCTATCATGGCCCCCCTGCCAAACTGAAACCTACCCCCTTGCATCCTCAGCCTCAGGGGGTTACCGTGACATTTATCCCCCCCCTTCGCAAGGAGACTAACACAGGAGGAGACCCTACACAGGTTGCATTACATCCAGTCCCAATTGGTCCCCTAGACCAATTTCCCATACAAGGGCAGCGCTCAGCCGTAAACCTCTGCCTCTCCCGATGAACATTCCTGCCAGTGGGAGAAGTGCCAGCTGGATAGCGAGAGTGAGCGTAGCCTCTCTGTATTCCCAAATGCCCTCCAGATCAGGGTCGCCTTCACTTCTGAATACAGTTGTGGGAGGGTCTCCCACAACAATTGAGGACCGCCAATATCATAGCCCTCTGGAGACCATTCTGTCGAAGCAGGCATAAAAAGATTTGCAAAACCAGCTAAAAAGATGTAAAACGATATTCCCAGATTCACAAAAATTAAACTGGTCCATATGAAGACCTTTACTTATTTCCTGTATTTCTATTGGCTAACATAGTGTCAATCTCTTTATATTTTGTATGCATTTTATCTATCTATCAAGACAAAAGTAAAAGGCTAGCTTCCTGCAATCAGAAATTATCTCATATAGTGTTCACAATCGCCCCTGGCACTTGGATATAATCAGCTGTCTGGAATTCAAATGTTGGGTAATTTTAATTACTCTCAAATATTTTTTGTATTATAAAAGGAATTTACCAATATGAGCATAGTAAATGTAATGTCACAACAAGTTTGCTATATAAACTCCCTGGGAAGGGCGGTTAGAAATACCTTTGCATGTGATACATATATATTTGTTGGTATAAGGTGGGGAAGGGGAAATGGAAAACTAGATACTTTTTCATTTTCTTTAGCAATATTTGAAAAGCAACTGTAACACAAAGTCTGAGTCATCTAAATTGTACTTTTTTATACATTCCTACATTCCTATTACTATAGTATGTTTGACTAAGGATATTGGTAATTCGATTTTTTGTGGCATTGATTAAACATTATTGTGCAAATTTCACCTTGGACCTTGACTGACTTTCTACTTCAACAGGATGAAGAAAATTAAAATTCATAGTATATATATATATATATATATATATATATATTATATATAATATATAAATAAAGAAAACAACACAGCGCTGAACCCATTCGCCAGCTGCAATGTGAACCTATGTAACCCCTTGTAACACCTTCAAAGATATACCAAAAAAACAAAAAGTGATTCATGCGCTTATAGTGAACCTGTTTCTGAAAGTAAATTCCTTTTGATAAACCCCCTCATAAAAAGGAGAGAAAATAAAACAAGAAAAAACATATAGTGTAGTATTCCAGAAATCCTACATTTGCCCAAAAGAAAGCAGACACTTCAGGGGATCTTGTGAGAAACTTCCTTATGTAGAGGAGACTTTTGAGGCCTCTAGTATGTGCTCATAACAAAGTAAGAGCAAAAAAAGACAATACATATATCATATGTACATATATCATTGTTAATAGTGCTTTGAAGCTGATAATATATAAGTTGTATATTTTAATATTTTCTAGTATGTCATTTATGACTAAAGGGAACATAGGTTGGTTTTGCCTTTCTAAGGTTTATATCACAGTACTGTGTGTTTTAGTTGTTTCACTACTAGAACATTTTCTTCCTGTCCCCACTCAAAGAAAGCATTTAGCTAGGAAAACCTGATTAGTGCATGCTCAAAATAATGATTCATATCAGGAGCTAATATTTTAATAAATTAGTTAAACTGTAAAGGGTCTTCAGAGATCAGAAATCCTGGAGTGGGCATAGGGCCACATGCGTGTCCACAAAAATCAGGGAAACCAAGGCATAAGAACAAAAACTGAAATATGAATGCAGAGTCAGAAGCTGAATGGCATTAGAAGCAACCTGGCAATGTCAGAACCAAATCATGGTGCAACGTTGGGTCAGGATACCAGAATACACTGACATCTAACATGGATCATTATTAACCAAGAGCAGGGTCAAATGAACAGCCAGATCAAAGTGCCTCCAATCACAGATGAAGTAAATAATGGTAGAACACATACACCAGCCAAGGGCAGTGTGTAGACTGAAGGCCTAGCATTTAGGACACTTCTGGGTTCATCCAAGGTCAATCAGAAGGGAAAGGTAGTATAATAGGGCTCTATGAGGCCATTTACGCGCACGCTGCCCTCTCGCATGCATGTGCAAGATCTTGTGACCACATAAGGGCTTACCGTGAGCATAGTCTGGATGTGGCCCGCTAATGAGCAATGTGTCACATCCTGAGATCCATTGTGGGATATCATGGCTGAGGAGGTAAGTCCTGACATAAACACATCCTGTATAATTCTGCAATGTTGCTAACTCAAAAGATGAAATTGCCCATGACAATTATAAACAAATCATAAACTCATAAACAATTATACAAATGATGGTACAGTTCATTACACTATAATATCACTTGGTATAATGACAGATATTTTTTTTGACAAACACTTAAAACATTTCTCAATCACCCTATAACAAACTAGTGAACAAAGGCTCAATAAAAAATGAAATAAAATTAACACGTACATCCAAATGCCTTTGTATTTTCGTTTTTAGCATTCAGCACATTTCAACAAAGTTCTAAAATCTATTAATCATAATTCTATTACCTAAATATGACAAGTAAATTATTTTGACCTAGAATGTTTTGTACTTTTTAAAAAGTACATATTGTAAAAACCATTCATGTTCTAAAAGTGATTTTATGAGTACGGTATAGCACCTATTACTAAGAAAATGCATTTCATTAATCCTGTTAGCTTGGCAGCTGATCCCATAAACTAACATGTACAGAATATATATATTCAGCATGTACTTAAAATGCCTCATTATAGGTTGCTATTTAATAAAACATTCCTTTTTAGAATCCTAAGAACATGTTTCAACCGATACTTGACTTGTAAGCAATTTTTCATTTATTACAAAAATTGCTCATGGATTACCTGTAACTGATGATACATGAGTAAGTTCCCCTCAATACATTAGAATAGCTCATTTGGGTAGTGCCTCTGTAGTTCACCGTAACAATATGCTCACTGCATATTGTCTGTATTAGTATAATTCATCATTCTTTCAAAAGACAATTGTTATTAATTCCTGATCAGGAAACTGCTATAATATTCTTGAGACTGATATAACCATTTACACACAGATCTAAAGGTGGATCTAAAACCACTGCTGCTCCTGTATATAATAACATAAAGTATTATCAGAACACTTTTAAAATCATATAAAAAAAAACTATGATTTTGCTTGCTCTATTATGTACTGTAGAGGGATTTTAGTGTAATTTTGTGATATACCAGAAAGTGAGTCTCAATTGTCTGTATATTAAATGCACAACAATGAGGTTGACTTCTTCTTTCCTGTGTCAAGTACCACGGACCATTAGTGTTATAAAGGCTAGATTAAGTCTATATGATGACAGATCACAACAATAGATAGATATCTCTTCCTTTCACACATTATCTGGGAGAGTTGCCAGTAAATACAACATGTTGCTTTATCTGGGGTCATACAAGCTCTGATTAGCATTTTTGGCAGCATTCCCAGAAAATGTGGTTAAGGTTCAAAGTGGGTACATGTGTTAAGCATTCAGATCCCAATTAATCTAACAGGTGCTGCTTTTTAAGTATTAGCACAGGACAGGGTGCAAAATAAATAAACAAAAGTCTATGGTTAACCAAGCCAGAGATTAACAGTAATCTTATCAAATAATAATATCTTATAATAAAAGTCTCAACAAAATCATTAAATTTTATAAGAGAGGTACAAAAATGAAAAAAAGATCTCAAGGATTCTATGGACCACATTTTATTCTACTGGGGAGGCTGTTCCACATATCTACCCCCAGTAAAGTAAATTTTCCATACATTAAGTAAACTTTTATTACATTAAAT
Source organism: Spea multiplicata (assembly GCA_009364415.1). NCBI lineage: Eukaryota > Metazoa > Chordata > Amphibia > Anura > Pelobatidae > Spea > Spea multiplicata. The sequence continues at coordinate 4,033 of VKOC01010001.1, forward strand.
AAAGGTAAAAATCTCAGGAGGAGCATAATTAATATACAAATGCCAATTAACCATTTAAGTGTCTGTAAGGAAAGTTGTGCATTAATTTACCTCTCCAGACAAGCAAGCATTACATTATAATTTGTTTGCAGGCACTGCACTACACACCCCTCTCCTTCTCCTATGGTTTTTTCTGTGCAGTAGGATACTGTTTATTATTCAAAGCGTTACTACCTATCACCAAATTAACTATCTCCTAAACTCCCACAACAACAATCCTGGGCCAGTATCGTGCAGGGTTAAAAGAGATCCTTGTTATCACATAATTTTTTATAACTTCCTACTTCAACTTCCTAACAGTTATACTATTAACAGCAGATCTGCACCTCAAATGGATGGTTTTTCTAACAGATTTATTTTAAAAAATGTCAGAGATTGAACACTAAATAAAGCCACTATTCAAACTCCAAACAATTTATCTAAAATAAAGAGAACTGTCTCATATGAAATTGATAGTTATTAAACCATCCGATAAAAGAGGAAATACTGTGGTGATGGAAAGCAAACTATATATTAAAAAAGTGAAATAACAACAAGGGATATGAGATTCTTCAAAGAGATCCCACTGATCAGTCCTGAAAATGAGCCCTCCTGGTGCAAGCTAAAGAGAAATAAGCTATTAGTCTCATGGAGTATGTACTGTATGTTTATGCATAAGCATGGGTCTGTATGAAGAAGTGTGTGTGTGTGTGAGCATGGATGTCTATGTATAAGTGTGTGTGAGCATGGATGTCAAGTACACTATATGGACAAAAGCATGGGGCTGAAAAGAGTGGAAGCTGTTATAACTGCAAAGGGGAGGGCAGCTGGTGAACGTAGACGTTCACCGGCTGCCAGAGAGGAGGATACAGGTCCCCTGTATCACTGCATGTACCAGGGGTCGGGCGATACGAATTGCGCATCCCTGAAGTGTATGTGTAATGTGTGTGAGCATGGATTTCTATTAGACTTGTGGAATCAAATGAATAAATAATAAGAAATCACTAAAAACCTACCAACACCTCCGGTACCTTAACACTCTACAGCTGACAGATACACTATAGCCGTTTCTCTCAATGATCCTGTCCTGATGCAGCTACAGCTCGCTATAACCATATATTAGCCTCAGTCCTCAGCCTAGATATAGTTGCTCCTGTAACTGTTCGCCATTCCACACCCTACCTACCTTAGCCATGGCATATCACACACACCTGTTTATGCCAAAGATTTGTAGAGGAAGTCTCCACCTGCTCTGTTCCTATATGTAGCCTGCTGGCAGAAACAGGAATGGATCTGCGATGCAAAATTGGATGCCCTCTAGCAGTTGAGTCCAATAAGATACCGAACAATTCAAAAGGAGAACCGGGCAGGGTGTAGATAATGGTTCCCAAATTCTTTTTTTTTAAGAACTTGGCTTGAATATACACTGGAAAAGGTCATGGTAATTCAAGGGTTAAGCAAAACGTGGACAGGATCACAAGCAAGGTCAGGGCAAGGTCAGGGCAGGGCCGGCAGCAAACAGTGTAGCCAAACATTCAGCTACAAGTCAGCAACAGAAAATCCAAGAAATGGTCAAACGCTTGGTCATCGCAACGTTTCAGTGGGCACCCACTCGTGAAGTCGCTCGTGAAGTTTTCAGCAACCACTCAGCGCCCCGCACTCTCCGTGACTCTATTACGGTGCTGGCGTTTCATGCTGTATATATGCTTTGTATATATATACAAATTAGAACCTGAAAATCAGGTAGCTCTGATTTTGAAATCTTCTCCAAAACAGTGAGAAAATCCCTGGGTCTCAAGTTAAAAAAAACCCAAAACATTTTATTTTGTGTTCCTTTTTAACTGACCCTTGAGAGTTAATCTTTTTAGTTCGATTTTAAATGTATATTGTGTTGTTGCTGTGTTGAATAGTTAGGAATTAGGGATAGGGTTAGGATTATGTAGACGTAAAAAAATAAGCAAATATATTAAAAATATTAAAGAAGTCAGAGCAAGTTAACAAATATATTTTCCCATTTATACCAAAAATCTTATTTTTTAAAGAATATTATTCACCAAAAAATGAATGTATATGGTTAAAAAAAAGCCCTATCTCCTCCTCCAGAAAAAAAATATAACTTTTGTGACTACACTTTTTGTCCTTGAGGGGTTAAATATAGCATTTTGTATGAATATTTGCATTTAATATGTGTGTATCAAATACACAGTGATATACACACTAACCGGTCGTAACCAATGTGGACCTAAAGAAGAGTAGTCAGACCATTACATTTCAGTAGTCAGCTAGTGCCTTTCTACATCACAAAAGAAAGACTAACATTAATGCCCTTGCTTGATTCTCTTACGAGATAATGTAAAGTATTGTTTGTATCCCCAGCATTGTGTGTTCATCACAAGTACAAGTCTTATTAATGCATTCCTATTTATTAATCTATTAGCCTATACATATAACTAATTGCTGATATGCTATGCAGTTCTCTCTTGCATAGCGATGGCTCGGTTCTTTACTAATTCAGGAGCGCTGAAAAACCTTCTTAACGACTTTGTAGAAGAATTCAGCCATTTGCCAGAAGTATTTCTTCACAGCCATCTTTTGGGGTTTCTCGAAGTCGTGTCCATTGATCCACTCGTCATAATACTGGGTTGAAGTAAAAACTCCAAGGATTTGCTTCTGGCGACAGCTGGAGCCCCAGCTGGTTATGCCGACCACAGTGTAGAACTTAGCTTTGCTCCTTTTGCACATCAAAGGTCCTCCGCCGTAACCCTGCGAAAACCAAAGTAAGGCAGGTATTCCTTTATAAAGACTTTCAAAAATTACAGTGTTGGAATCAGGCAGTTTTCTCTGCCTGGGTCTGGCTGTCTGTGCTGCTCCTTCCTGTAATTCATTCTGTCTAGGGTGTTGAAAACATTAACAAAGTATCATCGCAGAGTAAAAGGGGCATTCTAAGAAAAATTGGCTTACCTGGCAACTATCGTTACCTCCCTGCTCAAATCCAGCACACAGGTTGTAGTCGCCCACTGCTCCGTTGTACCAGGTTGGGCGGTTGCAATGGTCAACTGGAATAATGTTTACCGGGGCTTCATGAAGAATGTCCGATGTCTCAGTGGCTGAATAGAAAATAGAGCATATTAAACACAGGGTCGTCATCAGAAATCTTGGGGTAAAGTGCAAACCATGTCCCAGTAACCACCCTCACAGTAGGGTCACCAGACCCAAAAGTCCAAAACGGGGCCAAGTCCAATTAGGAGACAAGTAAGAACACCGGTCCCCTAAGTCCCTGGGCCCCATATATAGGTAATCTACCAATTGTGGCCTTGATCAAATTGTTGGGTGCACAATAATCAGACTAACTGCAATATGGAAACATAATAATAATAATAATAATAATAATAAACTATGAGGATCTTCCACACAATTATTTTTATGCATCGAACACACAATGTCAGAGGATAAAAGAAGAAAGTCTATACATATGTACAAAACCTATAGATAAATCTGTGCTTACGTTGTTCTTTAATGACACCCCAGCCTGCAACGTAGCAATCATCCAATTTGCTCAGAATCGCTTGTTTGGCAGGAAGGCAGGCAGGCTGAGTAAATTTGTCAAATATGATGGTCTGATTCAGCCTGACCAAAGCGATGTCATTGCTTTCAGTATCAGGGTCGTAATTCTCATGTTCAATCTTCTCTTTTATAGTTCGGATCTGAGCATGTGCCCCCATGTTTGAGAGTTGGTTGGCCCCAAACACAAGTCTCCAAGAATAATACTCACTGAATAAACCAAAATGCTATTTATTAGTATTAACATAGATAATGAAGAAAATAAAATTATAAGACGTAGTCAGAGGTCAGAATTTCCTCAATAATAGTTTTATACTATGACAGGAAACAAGCATGCTTATGTTTTCTACTAAACAATGTACGGTTATGGTTCTGATTAAAGGTCTCAATCAGTGGTAATAAAGACCCTACAGGCCCCCTTTCTCCCAAACTGAGCCAACACTCCATTGTTTCTTCCATAAAACAATTAAGTTACTTACTTGCCAACATCCCGGAAACAATGGGCAGCTGTCAGAACCCATGAATTATTAAGGACAACACCTCCACATACGTGGAAATACTCATCGTCCCTGTACTCCTGGATACTGATTACCCAGGGCCAGTTACCATTCTCCGCATCCCTTCCTCCTACCACGCGGGAGCCACGGAAATCCTCCACTAGGGGTCTGTATCCACAGACTGAAATAGAAATAGAAAGACATTGGAGAAAAAGCACGTTATACTTTCATTTAAAATGACGGGCATGCTGAGACAAAAATGAAAAGGAGACACTGGATTTTATAAAGCATTTGAAAGTAAATTAATGTCCATGGAGGGGATGGATATAACTATAGCTGTTTAATTCTCCAATTATATTATATATATATAATCATATATATAGTATAGACATTAGACTATAGTTCTATTTCACCATTTAGGTACAATAAATAAATTAGACATGTGTTATTAAGGATTTGTCATTTATTATGATTATGATTATTATTACTACTACTAATAACCTAATTCTAATTTGAAGCTATTTGACAGTTACAGGCATTAACTGTTGTAGAGCAGTACAAATAGGGGGGGGGATTAAGGAGTTAATTATATTAGAATAGGCTATAAAAATATAAAACATCCCTGAATTGTAATGGTAATGGCCTATATCTCCTCTAAAGCCATTGATGACATATTAAAAACATAGACTTTCCTTCTGTAATAACAGATCTACTTACCTCCATTGTCAGAGCTCTCAGATATTCCAGAAAGAGCCCATATAATTAGAAAAATCACATGTAGCTTCATATTTCGTCCGCATTGAAAAAGCTATCTGCTCAAGCAACAGAGTGTGCAGAAAATATTGTACACCTGCTGGAATTCTGGCATCATAAAGGCAGGATTAGGTATGAGGTCACAAAACAGTGAAAGTGTGAAACATGGAAATACAGAGTACAGACTGAAACTAGAAATAAATACATAATCAAATATATGTACAAATATTAATAGCAAAAAAGATACATTTCCTGCTTCTGCTGCAGAATAAATAAAATGTATTAATTTGCTGGAGAAGTGGGAATTAAATAAATTAAGGGAAGACAAATAAGAAAACATTTTATATATAACAAGAATGGCTCCTTTTATTTGTCTTTTCTATTTACCCCTAATGAAGAATGGGAGAACAGGACACAGATCTTGCAGTTGAATGTAGATGATCTGGTGAATTGATAGGGTTAGTTGATCATGGACCAAAATTAGTTTCATTTGTTCATTTCAAGAATTCACGAATGTGTCTTCTCTAAGACCTAATGTATAATACAGTTATGTGTATTACAGTCTAGAAATGATATCTTATTAAATCACTGAGTGTGATTAGTCCTTATTAGAATAATGAAAAATTATACAACAAATATATGCTGCTACAATCCATAGCAGGTACTTCCTCTAAATAGAGAAGAGTATAGTTACCATATTACCAAGCATTATGAGAGGTCAACCCATTGGGCTTCTCTTGTAAGAAAAGATGGTCTGTCCATGTAAATGACTTGCTGAATCAATGACATTTCTTGAGGAACCTTACCAGCTGAACAATTCATTGGGCATGACCAGCTTAGATGTTATTGCAGGAGGTACATAGCAGGGTTTGCCCTTCACAACACTTAATTTTTATGCAAACACCCTGCTTCAATGAATAACCCTTAGTTGATTCTTATAATCATTATCATCATCATCATATAACCTCCCTGTCATACCTGGGAACACTGTATTAACATCTACCACTTCTGCTGGCTATTCCATGCATCTACTACCCTTTCTGTAAAGTAGGATTTCCTGATGTTACCTTTAAACTTTTACCCCTCTAGCTTAAGACAAGTCTGTCTCTTGTTATAGTAGTATTTCTCCTTTACTCTCTTCTTTTATCGTGTTGATTCCCTTTCAAGTATTTAAATGTTTCTATCATATCCCCCTTTAACGTCTTTCTTCCAGGCTATATATGTTATGATCATTTATCCTGTCCTGGTAAGTTTTATCCTGTAATCCATGAACCATTTTAGTAGCCCTTTTCTGAACTTTCTCCAACATATCTATAACCTTCCGGAGTTACGGTCTCTATATGATGTCATATTTCGGCGGTCAGCTGTGAAGAGTGCACCACGGCAGATCGGGAAGACGGGCGCCTCCCGCTCCCACCACAGGACTCCGGGAGGTGAGAAGGGGCAGTTAGAAAGAGCAGAGGGGGGGCAGTGAAAAGGGGCAGAGGAGGGAGGCAGTGAGACAGGGGCAGTAGAGTGGTAGATAGTGAGCAAGGGGCAGAAGGGGGAAGGCAAGGGAAAAGGGGGCCAGACGGTGGTAGATTAGTGAAGAAGGGGCAGAGGGGGGAAGGGCAGTAAGAAAGGGGAGAGGGGTTAGATAGTAAGAAAGGGGAACAGGGGATAGCAACGTGGACACCAGGGCTGGCTTTGGGGTGTGCAACCTGTGATCTATAGAGCACTTTAGGGGGTTTTGTCTATACCTTTAATGCTGAATTTATATGTGAATTCCAATTGATTTATACCTGCAAAGCTAGGTGTATGTTATTCTGTTGATCTGTATCTGGTATGCTTCCATACATTATTATTGTATACTTACAAATAGAGGGTTTGTATGTCTGATTCTGTTTATTTTATCTATACCTTCAATGCTGAGTTAACATGTGATTTTCATTTATATATACCTGCAAAGCTTGTTTTTTTGTGTTGATTCTGTTGATCTATACCAGATATGCTATGTTTCCATACATCATTTATGCATACCTGCAAATATAGGGTTTGTGTGTTACCTATACATGCAAGTGCTGTTTATATGTGTTTGATCTATAGTCCACAGGGAGGAAGGAAAGGAGAGGTATGGCTTAGTGAATGAGAGACAAAGGGACAGGGAATGATTTCAGGGGAGAGGACCTCTCAAAGTCATGGTCAGGACGAGAATGAGGGAAGACTATCACAGTCTTCCCCTATTCTGCAGTCAGTGTGGCAATTTTTTTTGTTGTGGTAGCAGAGGAAGTGATTGCATGCTAGGGAGCATGGAGCGGGCCCCAAGGAAATGCTTTCTGAGGTCCAATTCTTTCAATATTTAAAAAAAATGTTTTTGTCATAGCAGATTAGCTCTTTTTTCCATGTATTTAATGTATATTGGTGTTTCCATTGTTTCCAGTTATATATTACAGTACTTGTTTGCACTTGCACATAAACTATCTTTAATGAAAGCTATTTGTTTGTTACAAGATTTTCTTCCTTTCTTTTTTTGGGGATGAGGGGCGCCAGAGGAGTAGTCTGCACGGGGCGGCAGAACACTTAAGGCCGTCTCTGGCGATCAGCAATCTCTTCCTAAGCATAATCAACGTTGCTGACATGCCTCGATATTGAGGCACATCAGTAACACTACCCCCTACCCAGATCGCCTTGTGATTGCTCTGAAGAGGAACCACAAGCACCAATGAATGTCAAATGTCAGATTTCACAGAGGGTATATCAAACAGTTAAGAACAAGAATGCAATATTAGAAAACCTTCTTTATCAATGGGAGAAATGTAAAAAAGAATACAAATGTATAATAATATATTAGATATTAACGACACTTTAGAAATGAATATAAAAGACATAAAATGACCAAACTGGAATGAGCCAGGAACAAGGAAGGTGTAATATTTAATGGAAAATAATAATTTAAATTAAAGCAGGAATACAATTTGCTAAACTCACACATTTTTAGCTAAGATTGTTTTTTATGCAAAATATATAAGATTAGATAATAAAATAAGGCAACTGTGACAAAATGACCTGTCATACATGGCCCCCAAGGTACTCAGTGATGGCTCTAGCCTGGCTGTCAAACAGAGATAGCACAATTAGCAACTCCATTGTGTACACTTATCCCATCAATAGGATTGCTGCCAGGGGAATTAAAGGTTGGGTTGTATGCATGTATCTGTTTATCTATGTTAAAGCAATTCTGTGGATGAATGAGGCTATGTTTTAGAACAATAAAATGTTCATTCTTGCTATGCTCAATTGAAAGTGCTTGTGTCTACTTATTGGGTACATATGGTAGGGTTCCACTGGTGCTGGAAGTGATTTTGGGGATAACAGGAGGAGACATCGAGGTGATCTCTGGGAGTGACTACAGCTCTCTTGGTGAACCCGTTACAGCAACAAATACAAAAGCTCTTTTGTAAAACAAGTATAGATAAAGCTTTATCTGAACCAACTAGGTTTCTTTTGGTAAATATAAAAACTTTCAAGTCCAAGGAAAATGGTCTAAAGAACTAAAAACAATAAATTCTGAAGAATGGATGAAAGGTTTACAATTGATATATGCAATGATACATTTCTGGGCATAACGGAGATTCACTATAAAGTGATAAACTGATGGTATAAAGCAGGGATCTCCAAACTCGGCCCTCCAGCTGCTGCAGGACTACATCTCCCATAATGCTCCTTCAGCTAAGGGGCTGGCTGAGGAGTATGGGAGATGTAGTCCTGCAGCAGCTGAGGGCCGAGTTTGGAGATCCCTGGT
>VKOC01010004.1:0-13973 GCA_009364415.1 Spea multiplicata
CATGACGGCATCCCTGCGCTCGGCATCAATAGCCGGCGCGTAGCGATTAGAGAGATTGGTGGCTTCGCGGGAACCTCCGGCGTATAAGACAACCCTCCACTTTTAAGAAGATTTTGGGGGGTTAAAAAGTCGTCTTATACGCCGGAATATACGGTAACTTGTTTCCCACAGTGACAGGTTGCATTTTCACATTGGGGGTGTTCTCAGCGCTGGAGACAAACAACACCGAAGATGGTCATTCTGAGGGGTGACCCACTCCTGTGGATGGTGTAGGCTTTCTTTTCTCCGGGCAAGTAGCGCTAATGTGCTCCACTTTGTTTGTTTGTTACAAATAAAACACCTGCGGCTATTCCCATACGTAGAAATGGCACTAGCTCCCCCTCTCCCTGAGGTAGAAACTGACGCAGAAGATGGTACAGTTGACTGGGTGGTGGGAAACCATGGTGTAGCGGTCCTCCAGCTGGATGCTTCCGTAGCAAAACCTCTGCTCCGTTCCGATTGTCCTCCGTTGGCGGTGTGGAAATCCGCCAGCTCACCCGCTTCCAATGCTGTTTTGGGCTCCCGGTCGAGCAGCCATTTTTGTACATTGGCTGGGCACAGCTGCAAAAACTGTTCCTTGATGATCAGCTCTTCCAAGCTTTCTAAGGTTTTAATCTCCAGCCCTCTAATCCACTGGCGGAACGCCGTCGTCAAGTGTCCCACAACGGTGGAACGCTTCTGCAAAGTCCGGAATTTCTTTCGGTACACCTCAGGGGTAAGGTTGTGCCGTCTCTGCAGTGCAGCCTTAATTGCCTCATAGTCCTGGTCAGATTCTTCTGGTAGCTCTGCAAATGCTTCCAGCGCAGGACCTCTGAGACCAGGGGTGAGGTACTTTGCCCACTGGTCCTTTTGGTAATTGGTACTGCCTGCAAGCCTTTTCAAAACTGCGCAGAAAAACATCCAGATCCCCATCTTTGTCCAAAGTGGGAAAATTCTATGCACGTGGTTTGGTTGCAGAATAGTCTCTTGAAACCACACTGATAGGTGAGGCACTTAACCTCTCCAACTCTGCCAGTTTTAGTTCATGCTCTCTTGCCGCCTGGCGCTCTGCAGTCTCTCTCTCAGCCTGGCACTCTGCAGCTTCCCTCTCTCTCTCGGCCTGGCGCTCCGCAGCTTCCCTCTCTCTCTCTCTCGGCCTGGCGCTCTGCAGCTTCCCTCTCTTGATATTTAAGGATAAGCTGCCGTGTGAGGTTTGCATCTGCTGAGTCCACGTATTTGAAAACAGTTTGTAGATAAGAATCCAAGGGATCTCCAGATCTTGGCACGTCACCGACATCAGCTGCAGGTATCTCCCGTGTGACCATGCCTCCCTCAGAAGTGTTTGCGGCATCACTTTGCACTGCTTGTTGCATATCATAGTCCACAAGCGCTTGAATAAGTTCATCCTTTGATTTTCCCGGGATGGGAATACATTGTTCACGTCAAAGTTGTTCCAGAGCACTCTTGGATTGTGTTTGGTATTCCATTTATCACACCGGCCCAAACAAATGATAGCAAAAGAAAAGAAAAGAAAACAAAGAGGGGGGGTCTGTTGAGGTGTAAATATACTAAGTATGCACTGAGTTCAGCCTTTGGAAATTGAGAAACAATTTCTTTTTAGTGTCTGGATTAACTAGCAAATCTAGCAACACTGAAATCTGGTACAAAAAAAGATGGAAAATCTCTTTAACTATCCTACCGCTATGCCACCAATTTGTCACCAACGCACTCTACTCCAAGCGTTCTGGTGGTCAAAGGGTTAAAATTCACTATCTGTCTGCCATAGACCGGAAATAGTGATAAAAATACAAATATCCACCCTTAATACCACCCGCAATTAACTATAATGATATAACAAATATCAAAATAACGCTGCCACCACCAAGACAATTTATAAATGGGGTGCCTTGGTCCCCCAAGCGAATTAGACTATAAAAAGCCACACAGTATATTTCAACACAATAATTATGTGACTTTAGATTACCAATAAACTGGTCTACTCAGGTAACGTGAGTCTTTACCAGACAAAGGCAGAACTTAATAAAGGAATATTTATTATGAACAAAAAAAATCACAGTGCATAGAAAAAAAGATTATTTACACCAACAGATAAAATAAAAAGGAGAAAATTACAGAAAACCTAACTACTCACTTGAATGGTAAAGTAACAGTTTTTCTGTCCGTAGGGCTCCGGCAAGGAAAGATGGCGACTTACTCAAAAATAGATCTTGGCCCTTAGTAAGCACACTGACCAATCTTCTCTCATTAACTTTATACTCTTTCCCAGTTCATCTCGAGTTTCCAAGCCGGCCCAGAGGTGGTATAAGCGGAGGGAAGGTGTACCATAAGTGACCTCCCCCTCGTGTGGTGGAAACATATCAGTCCAAATAACTTATTTTCATTTTACCGTCCCTCCTGTGCTCGCCACAGCCATATTTCATGCATTTATGAATTTCCTGTAAATTGTGAAGTCCACAGATATGTCACACTTGGAGTGGCGTCTCCAGCTTTCATATTTAGATGGGGCACATGGGGGGCCAGGGACCAAAGTAGGGGGGGCCAATTATAAAAACGGTACATATACACTATATATATATATATATACACACACACACGTTAGACGTGCATTTTTAACTACATAATATGCACTTATCTCTTTGAAGTAAAGACCGTGATTGAAATATGATTTCAACATAACAGCTAAACCGGCAGTTATTTTTCATTCTTTAATATTAGCCCCTGCTGACAATATATATAGAAATATTACACCTGCTTCCGATATATATATTAATATAAACCCTGCTGCGGAATATATTAATATTAAGCCCCTGCTGCGGATATATACTTATTTTATACCCTGCAGGTCACAGGAGATAGTGGTTGCGCATACTGGAGAAGAAAGTCACAGCAATATAATATGTGGCTGACACCGTGTGGCAAAGAGGCAAGGAATGGGTACTCACATTTTCCGGGCACTTAAGCAATTAGTCCCACAAAACTTGCATGGCCGATACAATCCTCGCCCGGGGATATCTTTAGCAGCAGTCCTGTGTAGTTCTTTTTTTTGGTTCTCAGGATAAGGTGCACATAAAAAGTTAAACAGAAATAGGCATAGTGCTTTCTGTATATATATAATGAATAAAACAATTAAAAACAGTTCACTATATACTCACAATATGGTGAGCAATAAATACATTGCTCACACCTTCTGGCGTAGGTCGAATGATCCCCGCCAAGGATATAAACTTGCGTGTTTAAAACAATAAAAGGATACCAGGAGCAGAAAAGAATGGTTAAATGAAAAACTTATTTATTTTCAGCTTTCTGGTTAAAAACCATTAAAAGGTCAATAAAAATAGCACAAACGCGTTTCACCTACTAAATAAGCTTCCTCAGAGTGTCTCCAGAGCAACCACTATCTCCTGTGACCTCCAAGTTATGTACCAAGCCAAGAAGAAGAAACCTTGGCGAGTGGGCTGCTGCTATTTATAGGACTATTTATTTTATTGCTGTTTTTATTGTTCTTAGCGCTTTTACCTTCCTATTTTTTGCTGCATCTTATATTATACCCTGCTGCTGATATACATAAAAATGATACCCTGCTGCCAACATATATTAATATTAGCCCCTACTGCTGATATATATTATTAGTCCCTGCAGCCAATATTTATTGATAATAGGCCCTGCAGCCAATATATATTAATATTAGCCCCTGCCGATATATAAATATTAGACCTGCTGCCAATATGAATATAAATACTAGACCCTGCTGCCAATAAATATTAATATTAGACCCTGCTGCCAATATATATACCGTATTGGCTCGAATATAGGCCGCACTCCCCCCCCCCACTTTAATTCTTTAAAGTGGGGGTGCGGCCTATATTCAGGGTCTAGCACCATCTAGCAGTCCCGGGCGCCGGGAAGGCAGCGGGGTTAGGATACAGATCCCCCGCAGCGGTGCATCCTAGTCTCTGATACCCTCAGACAGCCTCTCCTGCCAGCACTTCTCACGGCACGGGAGGTTGTCTAAGCGCATTGTGCAGACGTTCACCGGCAGCGGCGATGCGCGTAAACAGCCTCCGCTGCCGGCACATCTGCACGATGTGGTTTAACAATCTCCCTTGCCGGGAATTTCCACGGGGGGAAATTTTTTGCATTTGCTACTGCAAAAATTTTTAGATGAAAAAGTCCAGCACAACAAAGCAGTGATAGCAATATTCTTGAAAACGAAATATGAAACTTCAACAAAACTTTTAGCCATTAATGCATCACAACCATCTTAGCACTGCGTCACCAAATGAGTAAATAACACAATACCTTTACTTTTCCTCTCACTGATTTCTAGGCCTAGAAAGTTTTGTCCTCTGAAGTGACCACAATATCTGGATAAATAAAAATGACAAAGTTCTATTTAACCCTACAGCAAGTTAAGCGCCAGGAAACAGATGACCAAACACATATCAGGACAGGGTCTGCCACACCGACACCCAAACACATACACCGGGACAGGCTCGGCTGCCACATGGACCCCCACATCCATGGACCCCACACAGGATGGGATAACCTACTAATAGTAAATAAAAATGCCTTCCACATTGCTTTTGTTGTTTGTGTGTATTGACCCTTGTGTATTTGGTGCCCCCCAGCCACCCCCTTTGTGCATTTTTGCAATAACCCTTTGTGTACTGATTTATTTGATGCCCCCAGCCAGCCCCCCTCCTTGGTGTATTGATGCACCAACACCTTGTACTGGTTAATATAATGGCCCCCATACCCATGTGTATTAACCCCCCCCCCCCGTTTGTGTATTGATATACCGTATGTGACATCCTTCTAACCACCCTGATGTGTAATTACCGTATTGGCTGGAATATAGGCCACACTTTTTCCCCCCACTTTAAGTCTTTAAAGTGGGGGTGAGACCTATATTCGGTGTCTAGGTTAGGATACAGAATAGCTGTCCCCCGCCGGCCCTGCAAGACCCCGGGAGGCTGCACCGGTAAGTCTAGGGGGGACCTCTTGGGGGCAGAGTGGCAGCATATCTCGGGGGGGGGGGGGGGGGAGAGTGGCAGCATATCTCGGGGGGGCAAATCTCGGGAACAGAGTGCATATCTCAGGGGGGGATAGAGTGGCAGCAATATCTCGGGGGGGCTGAGTGGCATCATATCTCGGGGGGGGCAGAGTGGCAGCATGTCTGGGAAGGGCAGAGTGGCAGCATATGTAAGTAATATGTCTGGGAAGGGCAGAGTGGCAGCATATGTAAGTTTTTTTTTAGTAAGAAATGTTTTTCTTTAAAAAAGCACCTAACTTTAAGGGTGCGGCCTATATCCAAGCCAATACGGTATGTCCCCAGCCACCATCTTTGTGTATTATTTAATTTTGCCAAGGCAGCCCCCCTTGTTAATGTCCCTCCTTCTGTCACCTCCACTATTTATTTAAAATAATTTTTTTGCTGGCCTTCATTCTTCCACTGTAACACCGCTGCTCTTCTCCCTTTCAGGCAGTGACAAGCAACTTCAAAGGGGCGGGACGAAGAGCCTCAGTCAGTGATCGGCATGCCGGCAATACATTAAGTGGCCAGCTTTGAAACTGTCAGCCGCATCGGCTGCAATTGGAGCTTAGTGTGCCGGCACACCGGTAAATGTCCCGGTTTCCCGGGAAGTCTATGATGACTAAACATCATAGACTTCACAATTCCTTCCAAAATGGTTAAGTGGCGCCGCCATGTTTGTACTCTTTTTGTAGGGTGCGCTTTCCCCGTTCTAGGTATGCACACAAGGAGGTATGATAATGAATATATGAGTTATTATCGATATGTGTTGGATATGACCTGGATAAGAAATGGTTTTCCTGACTGCTAGTGGTCACTTAGCATATCAAAGAATCCGGTATCTATGAGGGGATACAGGCATATGGTCGTCAACATTTGAACCTAGACAAAGCGGCAGCTCCACTGTAGGATTTCACACCTTGTAGAAGGCCCTGGTTGGAGTCCGAGCTTCAAAGGACAAATTTATCTTACAAGACCTTTTGGCACCACATGCCTGTACAATCAATCAAATGAACCCCTCTCATACTGAAATTGGCCATACAATCTCTACCAGGTAGCAAGTCCATGTATGCACTACACAAGTTGGTGTGACAGGCCATATTGGGGTTAATCATTCATATTGACCCTGTGAAATGAAAGGGTAAACCGGTGAAGATGGTTTACTCACTCATATTGAATATGCAGGATGCAGGGCCAAGTTCATTCTTCCTACGGGGACAATTGCCTTGGTGGGTGGGCTGGCATCGATCTCGGTCACTAATAAACCCACTGTCGATATGCCCCTGCAAAACAATGCAAAGCAGAGAGCGTGGTTAACATGCTTCAAAATAAAACATCTCCCTGTAATACCTTTACCAGGGTGTCCGCCGGGGGCCATGCTAGTGACAGGAGGAGAAGGGCAGGGTCTGGATTTTAAACACAATAAATCAATACAAGCTGGGACTGTGCCTGCTTTACACCTAAGGTGGCCGGGTGGGAATTTGGTGGCCCTTTTTTAAATGGGGGGGCGATGCAGGTGGCCCTTTTCATTGCCAACCACAGTCTTGCCGCCAGAGTTAACTCCTTCATCGCTGGCAACAGGTAGTTTCATATGTTTCTAGATGGTTTGATCAGGGCCCTCTTCGCCTATTGTTTCTATAAGTGTAACTGTTATGTACGTCTCGTGTCTTGGTTACCCATTGTACAGCGCTGCGGAATATGACGGCGCTATATAAAACAATAAATAATATGGTTAGGCAAAGATAGGCGATACAAGGCTAGATGACGGAGAACTTGGTTGGATTTTGGTGCATCTGACGCAGGGACCCTGCGATACCCTCATACCCAGCAAACACTCTATTCTCCTAGAAAACAGGGACATCAGGGGAGGAAAAAGGGATTTTGCTTCCACAGAGATGACTGTCCCTCTTAAATTAGGACACTGGGGAGCTATAGTTTAATGATGTAACTTATGCCTGATTTGTAAATACAGTTTGCTTTTCATGTGAAACATTTACTATAATTAACCCCGTATATGCTGAAACCGTCAATAGTTAATGAAGTGTAGCATTCATTCATTGCCTACAGAAGTAACTTCAAGGATCCGCCGAGGGCCACAACGTGTTCTTCACCCACGTCATATTCAAAGGGCTGTATGATGACGTTGGAATATAAATATTACACAGGTACAAATGAGCTTCACAACTTTTCAATGGCCCGGGTGGCGGCGTTCCCGGGGAGTTTGGCGCGCTCGAAACGTCCCTACCAAGATGGCGGCAAGCCGGACGTTCTGCTAGTCAGCCGCGCTGCCACAACCAAGAGGGCGCATTGCACGGGACGTTTTACGCGTAAAGTCCCATCATGCATAGCTGCCAGAGCCACGTCTTGTTTAAGAAGAGGGACCAGGAGGTCGAGTGGGCGAGTTTAATGCGCCCTCCCGTGCGATGAGCGGCCGCCAGACAGCGACGGGACCTAAACTAGTACGTTACAATAAGTAAGAAGCGTATCACTCCGCCTGCTGCGCAAACTTAAATAAACAGAAGTAGTAGCAACTGGACTGAAGAGCTAGCAATCAGAGCAGAAAAGTGCTCTGTTGTGTCACGAAGCATTCATAGAGCGGAATCACGGGTGCAGTGTGGCCGTACTATGTGTGGCAAATAAACTTCCCACATCATACATTCATAAAGTCGAATTAAGTCAACATTCCATTCCAGCCCAGTGAGCTGATTGGATAATACAGAAGGATTAATGAGTGCCCGCTGTTATGTATCATTTGATTATGTATGTACATTAATGATGTCATTACTCAGCGAATGATGACATGATGAATGATACGTTAGTTGTGTGAGTCATAGAGTGGCTTGGCTCTGTTAGATCAGTCACGGCTGTCACGTTATGTTTTTATTGATACAGTAGCCGCGTGGGATTCCTGCCGAGCCTCCCGCCAGCTGTTAGATCTGGGACGCCGTGGGAGGTTGGCGTGATTTGGTGATGGGGTTCCACTACTGTGCCGTCTTATGGAAGATTCTTCTCACCGTGGGACTGGTCGCCTTCTACTACAGCTTCTCTATCGGGATCACTTTCTACAACAAATGGCTTCTCAAGGTGTGAGCAGCGGCTGGAATTCCCTCCGGCGGTGGCCGTCTAGGGTGGCAGCTGGAGCTGCGAGCGGGGCAGATAATGAATCGTTACGCGTCTTTCATTAGCCCAGCACCGGTTTACGATGTTGGGCAGATTATAGGACAGATAGGGTTGTGGGATCACTGGGACTACATATTTTATTTATGATGTCAGATCAACAGCCAAAGAGATTGCCTAAAAATTAGGTTGCGACCCCCCCCAATTAATTTTTGTAAAGACAATTTAACTTAATTTAATTAAAAAAAACAATAAACACAAAGGTAATGTTTTGAAAGAAAAAACAGTGGCTATTACTAGCATCAAGAGAAATATGTTTTAAAAAAATATTGGTTTTTTTTGATGTTTGGATAATATAATGTTTCACTAGACAAGCACCTTGACAACTTATCAAACTGTTTGTCGGAATCTAAAGAACGTCTTAATCAGCTTGCCAGATACCTTGGCTAATGATATCTGTAGAGGAAGGGACTTCATTAGCATTGCCCACCTTGGACTGGATAGAAAGCTCGTTAAAAATTCACAGTCCAGCCAATAACCCACTTTTGGTGTAAATATTGTCTTTTATCTCTAGATAAAACTATTCTTTGGCTCGTCGTCTTTAAACCAGAGTAGGCAAAGGGAAGCCCCCTTTCCTCTCACCAGTCCAGTGCTAACCAGTGTCAGCAAGTTCCCTCCTGGGTCTTGTGAGAAGATGTGCAGGGCCACCATTGGGATAGGCCGGGTACTTGTACCAGGCGCGGCCTACCGATTCTCTAACCTGAGATAAGAGGGAGGCCCCCCCGTGACTGCCGGGAAGCACCCAGCTGTGTTACATAACGTGCGTTACTTGACCCTTGATGTAGTAGTACTAGATACACTGGTGCTTCTTCAGGCCCAACATGCTGAGTCTGAGCGCTGGGATATGGCGTCATTTCCTGGCGCTGAGACGTAGCGTGCGAGGACCTTAAGGGAGCTGATAGCGGCTACAGTACATACTTACACAAATACAGTAACATACTTACATACAGTAACATACTTACACACAGATTAACATACTTACGCCCACAGTAACATACTTACCCACATACAGTAACATACGTACACACATACAGTACCATACTTGCAGATTAACATACTTACATACAGTAACATGCTTACACACACACAGAGATAAACATACCCACATGCAGGTACATACTTACCCACATATTGTTACATACCTACACGCACTTTTGGCTGTAACTCTGATCGTTGTTTCCCGTTTAGAGATTCCATCTCCCTCTGTTCATGACTCTCGTCCATCTCCTGATGATCTTCCTGTTGTCGGCACTCAGCAGGGAACTGATGGCGTGTTACAGCGGCCGCGCAAGGGTCACCCTGACATGGTCAGACTACCTCAAAAAAGTGGCCCCCACAGGTATTTTGTCTCCATGCCATTTCTGTTGGGTTCCTGTTTTGGGTAAATGTGTTAATAGCGAACTTAATTGAGAAAAGCTTTAGGAGAACAATACCCTATTTGATTACCCGAATCCCTTTGTTTACATGTAATATGCCAATATACATATTGGTAACCCTGGAGAATAGCATTAGAGGAAGGATCATATAACATATATTTAAAGAACTCTCATACCCAGTGTACATTAGTATTATTTAACATGCTAGACAAGGAAACATGCCTCCAGTCATGTGAAATTAGATGCCAGCCTTCTTCAGATTACAGAGTCTTCCGGAGTGAAACATCTCTGCAGGACTCTTGTCCCCTTTTATTTTGATGGCACCTTAGCCTGTCTTGGCAATGAATGGCAGGAATGGACCAGGGGTACAAATCGGTCACTTTTAGTGGCCACGCGCTACGGTCTTCTATCGCCGGGCTAGGTTCTTGCAGCTCGTGTCCAGCAGATGACCGCACAGACGGATTGTAATTTAAGAATGTCGGGTAACCAAAGGCACAAAAGACACCAGACCCGATGCATTGCCGCGTCCCGGGGATTCTGGTTCCAGAATGTGTTCAGAGGCGTTGAATTCAAGTTCTGTGTCCCGGTGGAACCCGCATTGCCAGCTGGCAGAAATCTGGAATAAGCTGCCGGGGGAAATCAGTGTTTGGTTTAAAGAAGTACTGCTTTCCTAGAAAGATAAATTGGACGGGACTGTCCCCATTTGACCCGTCATGGTTTTGAACTTTAATTTCTAGAGTGAATTTCACAAAACTTCACAAAATGACAGGTTCCGGCGTCATTATTTTTAAGTGTTACAAACGATCGACTTGGTGGCTGTCTGACGTGCATTCCAGTTCTTAGAATATGCTGTGAGGACAACAAGTCAATGCCAACCTTTAGGAGGACCAAGCTGGCGTTTATAATGACTATAACTCTGCTTTTAGGGATTTCATTCCTTAAATAAACCTTTTTGTATGGTTTACATAAAAGCTCTAAATTTCAGAGGCCCTCAATACGTCTTATTCCAAAATGAGCTTAGGTTACTTTCCAGAAATAGACATTCACAAAGTAGAGGCATAGAATTAATTCCCATGGAAGCCATTGTATTTATCTTGTGTGGTTTTCAGCTTTGGCCACAGCCCTGGACATTGGACTTTCCAACTGGAGCTTCTTGTACATCACTGTGTCTCTGTGAGTAGAGCGAGAGGGTAACTGGGGCTGGGGAGTTCTTTTGCTGGAACTTTATCATGGACAGCGTCCGACCAATACCAAAATGTATCTTTGCGCCTTTTGTTCCAGGTACACCATGACAAAGTCTTCAGCTGTCCTCTTCATCCTGTTCTTCTCCCTGTTGTTTAAGCTGGAGGAACCGGTGAGTTGTAAAAGCAGGGCGGTATAGCAAGTTTAAACCACATGCGAGATGTCGCTTTAAATCATATGAAAAGTTAATGGGGAATTCATCAACGACGATTTATTCACTTCTTTCTACTTTGTGACCTATAATCTGTGCCTCTAGGCAACGCAACTGCACTTTTTAATCAAGTTCTAATTTATTCACTGTATTCAGGCCGCCTGGATTTCATGAAATATTCATTGTGGATTAACGAGTTCATATAGTTATGAGCTTAAATTAGGATAAACATACATAAGATGTCACTTATCGTGGACGTGATGGCTGGACACAGGTCCAGTATGACCGTTCCTTTAAATATAATCTATTCCTAATGTAGAATTGCACAAGTGATTTGAATACAATGTTGTACTCAATCATTGCCATTTTGTAAAGTCTCTGCTTTAGCATAAGGGCCGCTGTAGGTTGTGTCGCAAGATCTATCCGCCTTTCCAGTAAATGTTTCTAATTTTTCCCCGCAGATATATTCTACTTCCTTGTTTACCGCTGTCCTGAAATGTACTTACTCTGATTAAAAGTCTATTATCCACCCCTAATGC
Source organism: Spea multiplicata (assembly GCA_009364415.1). Lineage (NCBI taxonomy): Eukaryota > Metazoa > Chordata > Amphibia > Anura > Pelobatidae > Spea > Spea multiplicata. The sequence goes on from VKOC01010004.1 coordinate 11,557, forward strand.
GTATAGCACATGTTTATCCTCATTCAAGGATTAATTCATATATTAATATGAATAAATTGGGGCTTTATGTGAAAAACCTTAATGATTTGTGCATAAACAATAGACTTTATTTAGGTAGTAGAATAATATTGTCTAATTTTACCTAAATGCACGCAAATATACCCCTAATGCTATTACATTATGGGTTGCTTTGCCAATTCTTCCTTGTTCAATATCCAGAGGAGTTAAGGGGAATATCATATTGTCGTATTGTGAGAGCCTGGTAGCCATTGCGTCTATAATTTTAGAGCCAGGTCATAATGTTTCTTCCACTTTCATATCAGTAGAATAGGAATCTATAACTTGGCTCTAATTTTGGCTTCCTGAAATAGATTATGGCCACCTGACCATGCGTGGTTCTTTTGTGTTGCATGACCTGTTCTCACCATCGATCCACTACCACCTGCCGTCGTACTGGGATTGCATTCTGGGGCAATAGGAAAATTCTGGTTGAGCTCCACCCTAACATTAGCAAAACTCTTTGACCCAGGAGTGTTTTAGTTTTAAATGCTGTCCTCCACCCCAGAGAATCAGAGAATTACTTGGAATTATTTCAAAACCAATGACACATAAACATGTAGGTTTGACGACTTTGAGTTTCCTTCATGCTAGGCTGCTATGGCGATCTCGTATTAATCTAATAGACCTGAGCAAGTCCACTGTTTTATATTCTTATAGAGAATATCTATTGGTGGCTAATCATTAAAACTGTTCATACTAGTGTGACATTTTTTGCAGGCACTTGATATATCAACATACCAGACAATACCCAACAACAATAAGGTTCCTACTTACATTGTCGCTAGTATGATTGCTACATTTCCTTAAATTAGCCTATTTTAGGACTAAGAGGATACAGTTTGTAAACAGTATGTATCTCATTTGTTTGTGACATAGAGAGGCATTTTATGTATTAATTTGCTGTAAATGTTGTACTTATTTGAAGAGGACACAGCTGAGTTCCCCATGTTTCTTGGTCTTCCACAGAGGCCAGGACTAATCCTAGTGGTCCTGCTGATATCAGGAGGACTCTTCATGTTCACCTTCAAGTCAACGCAGTTTGACACCAGGGGCTTCTTACTAGTTCTAGCTGCTTCTTGCCTTGGTGGTGTCAGGTGGACCCTCACCCAGATCATCATGCAGAAGGCAGAGCTTGGTGAGTATGCTGGGAGAGATGATGTTTGTAGAAATATGCTCAGCTACGTCCACACCAACCAGCCTTTTTTTGATCCATCGTCTAGGTTTGCAGAACCCAATAGATACGATGTACCACTTGCAGCCGGTCATGTTCCTCAGCCTTTTCCCTCTATTCGTTGGCATTGAAGGTAAAAACCCTAATAAGTTGTTTTGTTGGGTTTTTTTTTTTAAATGTGTCCTTGGCTTGGTTGTAGTTGCGGCTGAGCTGTTTTATGGATCAATAATCAAGTCACGGTAGCTGGTGAGAGTTGAATGTGAGGCCAGTAATGGATCTTCTTAGGAACTAAGCTATAATCAGGTGTAGCCACTGTTCAACATATCAACAGCTCAGTTGTCATTGATCACAAACATTAGAAACATCTGAGATTCGATTGTCTTTTATACATCCGCTGTCCCACCAGGTCTTCATGTGTCGACTTCAGAGCAGCTGTTTCGTTACCACGATGTTAATCGACTGCTGGTTCTTCTGAGTGCTCTCTGTGCCGGGGGATTGCTTGCATTTGGACTGGGATACTCAGAGTTCCTGTTAGTGTCCAGGACATCAAGTCTTACCCTTTCCATCGCAGGCATTTTTAAGGTAATATATTCAACTACCAACTTCCCAGAAGGTACTTTTACATGGAAATATATATTCTGCTGGAATTCCTTGTTGAAAGTGAATTTAATAAAGTAACATTTTTATTAGTAAACTCTGCTGGGATCATGTGACTATTCCATTAAACACTACCACCTGTTTATAAAGTTAAGTAAATATCAGGTGTACATCTCTCCCAGGGGTTGGGGCGGAATTGTCTTATTCATTAAGCATGTATACAAAGAATTTAAAAAATCTTCATTTTTCTATATGTACAGGAGCTCTGTATTTTGCTGTTGGCGACACAGTTACTGGGCGATGAGATGAGTCTTCTGAATTGGTTGGGGTTTGCAGTCTGCGTTTTGGGTATTGGTCTTCATATCGCTCTAAAGACAAGTCATGCCAGAGGTAATATATGTATCTATATAAATATATATATCAAACATTTTAGCAAGTGTGCGCATATGGGCAGGGGCTCAAACACATAACACAGTAATGGTGGTTGAAAATAACCATCAATTTCTTATCAATATCAGGGAGGCAGAGTGGCCTATAGGGGGTTAAAAGGCATATCTGGGGGCAGAGTGGCATATAGGGGGTATAAGGC
>VKOC01010010.1:0-13781 GCA_009364415.1 Spea multiplicata
CTATTTTATCTTAATGGAGCGACGCTGACATTTCCACGACAGATGGGAAATTTACGACAAGTACCTTCTCGGCAGTCTGGAAATACTGCTTCACCAGGTCTTCCACCCGCAGGGTCATGCTTTCTGAAACGGGTTTCCTATCAAACTTCGCAAAATCAATATTCACGGAATCTGAAAGCAAACGCAGGTTCGTATATAAAAATATAATAGTGTATTAGCGTAAAACCCAGAATTTGTGGCACATTTCCTCTAAGACGATGAACCATCCATATATTCGATGTATCCACAAGCTAATGTCGATGACCCATACCCACACTAACCTTTTTTATCCTTTTGTTCTTTATGTCTGAAGAAATGAATTATATCTTTAGGATTAGCGGCCCGGTCAACAAACTTCTGGCTGAATCGAAGAGTATTGAAAGGTTCAAAGCCACCGGTGTAATCAACCTGGGAAAAAATAACACCATTAAGGGGGAAAGTTACTTAAATAATAATCTTAGCATCTTATCAAGGCTTGCTACCCAGTCTATTTTGAATGATTGGTAGAATAAAATCATCTCTTTTTGTACAGTGTTTTTTTTCATCATTATTTAAGCTGGAGTATTTTTGCAAAATATAGAAGGATCATTTTGATACGAAACACACAATTGTTTTGCTTGATATGCTGTCCCCTTCAGTATACAGAGACATTTTGGACAATGCTCTGCTTCCCGTTTTGTGGGAACAGATTGACCCTTTTCTATTCCAGCATGACTGGCCCAGTGCACAAAGATCCATAAAGACTTGGTTGGATGAGTTTGGGGTGGAAGAACTTGACCGGCCGTACAGAGTCCTGACCTCAACCCCATCGAGCACCTTTGGGATGAACTGGAAAGGAGACTGTGAGCTCTTCCAACATCAGTGTCTGACCTCACAAATGCTCTACTGGATGAATGAACAGAACCCCCCCCAAAATCTTGTGGAAAACCTTCCCAGAAGAGTGGAAGCTGTTATAGCTGCAAAGGGGAATCAACTTCATGTATATAGAATGTGATGTCATGTCCCTGTTGATGTAATAGTTTGGTGTCCCAATACTTTTGTCCATATAGTGTACATATTTGTGAATTATAGTATGTGATAATAAATATAACACAAATAAAGTACAAATTAATTTCCATTTTGCGCTAACACGCCTAGTCACCCACACACTGCTAAACAATCTAAAAACGTAATTGTCTGCATAGAACAAGATGTACACAGCGAGGGACGCCCTAGAAATGGTCTTTGGAGAACAATGTACAACGAAGGAGAGAAACAGAACAGATTCTTGCAAAGTTCTATTGTCTTGCTTCATGTCAGCAACAATACGTTCTTGCTTTCCTTTCGAGCGCTTTATTTTATCGCTCAGCGGCAGAAGCTTTATCAGTAGCAAAGCAGATCACGGAGCGCTGCCCCGTACGCTTGATCTGGGATTTATCACAAATAGGCTGGTGTTCAGAAAAGAGTTATTATTGCTGCGGGATTTTTGGTGAGAGAGCGTCTAAGAAGAGGCACTCCAAAAAAGTCACTTATTATGAGTGTTCACCGCCTATTAGAACAACGACATTAAAGTATTACAACTACCTATAGTTCGGAGAAGTCCGGGAAGCCGAGATCCGTGACTCAATCTGACAAACCAAGGATTTTATTATAGAAGGAGCGGCATGTATAACGCTTACGATTCACTGAACTACCAGCAGCAGGGACAATGACTAAGAAGACTTTTAAGGTCTCTCTACATGGCCGCTGGTAATAGAGCCAGAAATTAAACACCATACCTCCCCAGTGTCACGCTGGGACACTAAAGGTAGTGCTGGCAGTAGAGTTAAAGTTTCAACTCCTTCACTTTGCTATTCATTATTAAAGGCCAACACTGGCACGTTTCTTCGGCAAGGCCCTGTATGATGCATAATTCAATGGCTGAGGTGATAAAAACAAAAATACAAAATCACATAGATTTTAACTATACATCGTGGAAGACCAACCAAGCTCTTCTGGCAGTAGATGCTGGCGTTGGTTCCTCAATGTATAGTGAAGTCAAGGAGCTCAAACCACCGCTATCTTGTCAACTCGCCCTTTAATAAACAGACTCCAGAGTATAATTAGAAGAAAAAAAACCCCATAAAATATAACTAATAGACATTCTGTAATGGAGTAGAGGATTCAGAAGCAGAATAAAGAGCTATCTGTGTTCAGTTCCATTCTTAGACAAAAGGAGTGTCCAATATGCAGGATAGCAGCTTAATAGAGTAACTTAATAGAGTTCTTTCAAGACTTCCGATGCTGTATGAATCATTCTTCTGTTGAGTTTGACAGCCTATTGAAGCCAAACCCATTGATTTTTAAAGTAGATCCAGGATGCATAACGGAACAAATGGCTTTCTGGCGGCAAACCTGCGGGGAGCTCCACGGCTAAAGCCTTTCAAGAACATTTTATTTCTCTTCGTGTTCAACTACATTAACAACCACGGTGATGAGTAATGTCATCAAAAAAAACCGTCAGCGTCCTACACAACCTTAAAAAAATATGTAACCTTTGCCAAGAACCGGCCTTCTGTCGCATCTGAAAATATACACCTTTAATGCCCAAAAATCCACAACGGGGGGAAAAAAATGTAAAAAAGTTATTGGGCTGAAAAGTGATTTATTACACTTAATATAAATTTGCTGTAGAAGGTTTGCATCGCAAAATTTTTTAAGCATTACTGCAGCCAGCTGACATTTAAGATGTAATATATTTGGATCATGAGATGTAAGCAAGCTCAGGGTCTAATTTTTTAAATAATAAAAATAAAACACGAGCTGGAAGCTGCAGCTGCCGTCCTCCTCCACGGTCTGACGATTCTTGCCACCGATTGGCTGCTTGAAGTAAATGCATAGGGGGGTTCTTTAAAAGGGGGATAACACAAAAAATGTGAAAGGACATTGCAGCTATCATATGCTTTAAAGCGCGTCTGATGGCTCAAGTGTCCCCTTAAATAAGAGGAATAAAAGTTTGGAATGTGGGTTTATTACCATAGCAACTATATTCCACTGCGTGATAAAGCGATATGACAGAGAAGCATTGGAAGGAGAGCCTTGGAGTGAATACAAACGGTTAAGGCCGACAATACCATACCTCCCAAGAGTCCTTCTTCAGGAGGGACAGTTGCTCTTTGGGACCTGAATACCCCTGCCCCCCCCCCTTTCCTCTGTATGATTGGGTGTATGGTAGCAAGAAAAAGTAAGTAAGCCCTTCAGAGTGGATCTAAGTTACAATAATAAACAATCTATTTTAACTTGCTTGATTATAAAACAACCCCTTAAAATCTGAATATTCATTTAAGAAAAAAAAAGAAAAAGCCTGAATATAAGACGACCCTATAGGGAAAAAAAAAGTTTACCAGTAAATGTTATATTAAATGTTTTTAATAAAAGCTCATGATTGAAAAATATTTTGTTTTTTATTTCCTTTTTTATTTCCAACCTGACCCCCCATTTACGCACATCTGCCCCAGAAATTAACCCTCTAAATGCCACTGTGCCCCATGATATGCCTTTTAACCCTCTATATGCTACTGTGCTCCATGATATGTTTTTGACCCCATATGTGCCACTCTGCCTCCAGAAATGCCCTATACCATATATGCCACTCTGGCATTTATGGGGTTAAAAGGCATATAAAGGCATATTATGGAGGCAGCAGTGGCATATAGAGTATAAGGCATGTCAGGAGGCAGAGTGGGCATATAAAGCGGTTTAAAAGCATTTCTGGCAGCAGAGTATATAGCATTAAGGGGGTTAAAGGGATTTCATAGAACTCTGCATACAGAAATGCCTTATGCCCCCTTTAACTACCCCTCCCCCCCCCAAAAAAAAAAACCAAAAAAAAAAACTAACGGTGCTTTCTGACCCCCTGTGTGTTAGTCATTCAGGCAGCGTTTAGAGCTCTGCGAATTCGCATAGACACATCCGCTGCCAGCTGGAGAAGAGGTAGTAGCAGCGGGGGTTTGTTGCGTCCATCCATTCACGCATACACCCCCGACTGTCAAGGAGAGAATTCCCCGGAAAACTCTGACAGCCGAGGGAAGGTCTGCACTGATGGACGCAGACAACCCCGCTACAAACCGCACCTCTTCCGACTGCCAGCGTAAGCATTGTCAACACGGCAGCCCCGGCTACATGTCAGTGGAGTCAGAAGCACACGGTAAGTTTTGGGGGGGGGGTTTAAATATTTTAAACGGAGGTGGCATAAGACAGGAGGATCCAGGTCCCCTGCAGTGCTGCGGGGGATCTGGATCTTAGTCTCATAGTCAGACCTATTTGAGGTCTGATTATAAGACGAGGGGTATGTCTGAAAAAACCTTGTTTTATAATCGAGCAAATACGGCAATAACAAACTAACAATGATAATCTTTCATGTCATATCTTTAACTTCAGGCATGCAGCAACTGTTTTCAGACCAGCGGCTTCCTCCGTGGTGTCCTGCTACAGACTCCATGCCTGTTCAATGTTTTGCGGATGGTAATCTCATGAACAGAGATGTCCTCTTAAGGCTTTAGCTGTTACTGTAGGGTTTTTACCTCACTGTGCGTTCTTCCCTTGGAGTCATCTTGGTTGGGCCCTCACTTCTAGAGAGAGTAGCCACAGTACTACATCGTCTCCATTTATAAACAAATTTGGACTAATGAATATGCAAACTCTTTGAGATTGCTTTATAACCCTTTCCAGTTTTATGCCCCCAATCCTGTTTCATTGATTGTCGTCTAGGTTTGCTAACTCCCGACTCCAATTAGCTTTTGTTGAAGTACAACCTAGGGGTTCAACACTGAATTATTTATTCAATTTGAACAGGAACAATACAATAATAACTAATTATTTATTAAAACAGATTGTGTTTTCATTATTGTAACTTAGATGAAGATCACATCATATGTGAAAACTAATTTATACATAAATGTTGGCAATTACAAATGGTTTACTTAATTATTTTTAGGGTTGATACATATGCTCATACAAATCTGGACTAGGGGTTGCCAACAGGAACCTTTTGTATTCTTTCCATGTATTGTGTTCATAAAGTTTTAGAAAAACGTACCGATTCGTCCTGTAACATATCTAGGGATCATGTTTTATTAACTATCGTAGAATAAAATATTTCCAGTATCAAAGCATTGGGAAAATTTGTGTTATGAATTGCATTAATAGATCTATGTGACAGACGCACATTGATACTCCTAGAGGACGCTGAACTATTACGTGGTTAGTTTTTTGTCAATAATTTGCCCATGAATAATATATAAGTCTGTGCCCAGGACCGTGAGACACACAGACACAGCTATCTTCACCAAACTCATTAGTGGGGGCAGACTGCGTATCAAACTTGGAAATGGAAAGCGCGCTTGGAACAGAATAAATAAGGATAAGGTAACTCTATTGTAACATCTGCGTCGGCATTTTGTACTACGTTTCACACACTGCCATAATAATTAAGAGCCAGCCAAGAGTGTCTACTGTTTAAAAGTTTGGGGCCCACTTAGAAATTTCCTTTATTGGAATGAAAAGATTAATTAAATCATCCATTGAAATAACGTGACATGGAACAGAAATCCAGCGGACACGGAGTTAATGTTGTAAATGACTATTGTGGCTGGAAGCGACGGATATTGAATGGAATCTCTCGATAGGCCCTTTATCACTCCCATCACTCCTGTTGTCCCAATGGCCCTTTATCACGCCCATCACTCCTGTTCCCAATGCCCTTTAATCACTCCCATCACTCCTGCGCCCTTTATCACTCCCATCACTCCTGCGTCCCAATGGCACGTTGTGTTTGCTAATCTAGCTTTACATTTAAAAGGCAAATCGACGGTTCGAAAACCCTTTTGTAATTATGTTACAGCCGGAAATGTTCCTCGTTTTCCATAAAAATAGCTAAGTGACCCCAAACTTTTGAATGTTAGTGTATATGATTGTGTTAGTTATTTAACCTTTGCCTGTTCAGATCTCCAGTCCACACCAATCACCAAGGCCATAGCCAGGGCATTTTATGTACATTTTCTTTAATCTCTCACTACAATCCTATTATCAGCCCGGGTAATTAGTAACTTTATGTCTAGAGATGGTTTATTAATAGAATTAGAATAGTATTAATAGAAGCATACATATCTTAGAGGAAGGAGTAAATTATCGTTGACTACACTTTTTGCCAGTAGAAACCTACTAAGGAAGGACTTTACTCACCTCAGGGTCCTCAAGCATTTCCCTTAATGAGAGCAACATATTACATCATTTTATCTTAATTCTATTTCCTTTGGAAGGTTAGCCATTTAGTCTGTCATGGCCCCGGACAGAGAATGCCAGTCTCTCGGTTGGGTTAAGAGACCTACTCAATGGAAGACGGGGGTCTACCTGTAGCTGGAAATCTACCAGTTGGAGACCACCGAGTTCTGGAGCCGCAGAAGCCTGTTGTGACCGGTCCAAAGCTTGTATCGAAGTCAAGTATCATTCAAACGTGAATAACCAAGGAAATTACACAATCAAATGGTTGAGTACACATTCTATTTCTATCCATTTTATCAATAAAAATAAAAGAGTACGGACAACGGCTGCTTGTAACGACGACCCAATAATTATTTTATTACAAGCTACTACCCCGGCCCTTGCTGGGTCTTACCCGCAATCGTATCAAGGGCTTATCCGGCTGGCGAGGATTCCCCAGACGTTCTCTTTCTGCAACATCCAGCATGGCTTCAACCTAGGATGAATGAAAGAAACGGCTCATAGGACACATTCTACTTCTTGGGTCAGATCAAAGAACGTTTTCAGCCCTCATTCTTTCCAGATATTCCAGTGCAGTTAAATACACGTAAGATTAGCAAATTCACCATTTCCAAACTTTTTATATGCAGAGGGTGTGCATTCAAATATATAGGAGCTGGCTTGGCAATTTAGGTGCAAAAGGAGGCTAAACTGACAGCACATTTATATCTTTAGTGCTGGGAGCTTCCTATGATGAGAGCCGTAATCCAGCACAAACGGAGACAATTCCAAGAGCAGTCATAAGAGAGCAGTCATAAGAGAGCAGTCATAAGAGAGCAGTCATAAGAGAGCAGTCATATCCAAAAGCCTAGCCATAAGCTGCTGGGTTCCTCACATTTTGGCTTGATGGTACAGTGGCTAGCGTGCCCCGTGCTGGACACATGCCGGCAGGGTTCGCTCCTACACCCTGTGTCTGGTGGAAAAAGCATTGAGTGTGAGTGAACACACAGCATTGCTTTGCCACTTCAGTCAACCCAGAGAGGGAAAAAAAAACCATGGAGTATTATTGTGTGTTTAGAACAGGCTGGACAGATCTAACCAAAAGCCAAAATGATCATCAGGACTACATCCATATGAAACAATAGAAAAACGACAATCACTGGGCTCATGGAAATTATGCATTTTGTTGGGTTTTTTTTTTTTTTAGATAAATGGCTACCTTTTCAATGCAAAAGTTCTCGATGTCTTGTGTCGCTTTCGGGTTATCGGGGTTGAAAAGGTCCTCGAAGTCGGCTAAGACAATATCTTCGATGAAGAACGGACGCACTGTCTGCAGGGGGATCTTTTGCATGTTCATTTTCTTTCCTTTTATTCTCAACAAACCGACATGCCTGGAACAGAAAACGGGGAGGTTTACTCTCTTTATTGCTGGTAAAGGTAACAGCGCTCGCGCACATAGAAGAGGGACGCGGTGTCATATGGACCACAAGTGTTCATTGCCTGATACAGGATGTCTGAGGATGGGCTTGTAAAGTAATTTCAGCGCTAATCACTTTAGCTCAACCGGTTAAAAGTTGGTGTACCATGGGGGGGTCTGGAGGGATGCGTTGAAGGACTTGTATTTAGAGATGAGCAAGGAGCTACAAAGAGTTTGGAAAGTCAGCAAGGACACAGACTGAGGCCACAGGGGGTGAGCAATAATAGACTTACAAGTCTTTATGGTGTAAAGCACCCTTTGCCATGAATGGGTTAACCGGGGTACTGTGTTGCCCCAATAAGTATCCTTTAACTACAGACCAGTAGGGACTACCTCAAAATAAAAACATAATCGAGGAAGAAAAAAAAGAAAAAAAAAAGGACTGGCTCCTATTTTTTTTGTTGGGCTTCTATATTCAAACCAGATTTTTCGTAAATGGCTATGGGTGCCAGATACAATGTATATAGAATTAAAGGGTATCGTATGAGAGCTGCTGCGTGGTTCATGCAGAAGATAGAACGCTCTGCAGTTTGCAATCATGAGCGTAACCTACTTCCCGGCCACCTTCCCTGCAGGATCCCTTTTAGGCTCACATTTCATTGTAGAGTTTGTTTAAGCCTAATCACAAAACATGGAGCCATCCAAAAAAAAAAAAAAAACGTTCCAAGCCCTCAGATGTCTCCTGCGTAGATACAAAGAGGAGCACTCCGAGGCTTTGTGTTATTCTACATATTGTTCTTTGAATCATTCAGACCACTAAAAGGTATCACAAATGGCCAAGCGGGCTAATAAACGTGAACCACTAGGCATATTATTAAATGGCGGGGAGTACCATTTGGAATGCATTAGCACTAATGGAGTGGGCACATTGAACGATGAAAGCCGCCTAATCCATAGTTACGCTGCATGTAATGGGCTAGGTGTCTTTAATTGGGGTCTATTATATTGTAATCATGCTATAATTGGAAAAAAGTGTAAAAGCAAAAAAAGCTACTTGTGTAATTTTTCGAAAGATTTCATGAAGATTATTGCAGATTTCTAGTAAAAAAAAAAGCTGCTTGGTAAAGTAACATGATTAGGGCCTATTCACTAAATGAAGTTGACAGGGAAGTTTGCAGGAGAGTTGGGTTTCGGCTCCTTCGATATACATGGACACCGCCAAGAAATATGGAAAGACGTGGTATTTAGCACTAACGTGTTTGAAGATTTGTTAAAGTCCTATCCCAAAAGACTAAAGACTATGAGGGGGGCTGGAGGAATGCTTGGGCCAGGTCTAAAATTCTTCAAACAGGGCCAGTCGGATTGGGACCAACCCAGTCCAAGCAAGATAAGGTTTTGGACTCCCTACTCCCTAAAAATAGTTATTTTCCACCTCGTAGACATAAGAGGTCCATCCTAGTAAGCACCTGATGCCGGAAAAGCTCGGCTGGCCCCGTATAATGTACAGTTAAATCAGCGAGATTATTTTTTCAGTTCCCACAACCATTACATTATATATTTTGCAGGACCAGCTTTGCCTTTCTTGCCCTTCATAATAAACAGTGACGTCAGGGACGACCACGACTCTCCTCCTTAGTGAATAAACCTCTCTATGGAGAATAAAAAAAAATAATTCCTTGCATTGCCATGTTACAGGATGAAGAGGTGTTTAAAGCCCTGGAGATCTTTAATGTGAAAGACTCAACATACGTGCCGAGTTTTAGAACTAACATCTCATCCGGCAGCAAACACTCTTTATGAATCCTAAAGCACACACTACTCATTCCGGAGGGAGCGAGCCGGATTCCGTATCTGCTCTCCGTAGGAGTCACAGACTATCTAGCGATCTACAAGCTATTACAAAAAGCGAATGAATGTAACGGCTGTGGTGTTCTATATGAACTTCTACCAGCAGCATGTCACCCATCTTAACGTCATACATTTGGGAAGATGGGAAGTTTACTGGCTTTAAGAGCTTTTCTTCAAAGCACGAGCCTCGATACATTAATTCATCGAGCGTATCTGCCCGGTTCAGCGGAATCTCGGTAGATGAATTAGAAGGTTTTTTTTTTTTTTTTGTAATACAGAGTTTACTTCATGCCAGATGATGCACGGTGGTTACAGACGATTCTGTTTCTGTACAGATGAGAAGCCGCTGCTTTGTTCGGATATGAGAGCACATCTCTAATTGGAGTCTTTCTGCTCTCCAAGGTCCTGAATGAGCTCCGTGCAGCTGTCACATGCTTAAGGGTCCTCTGCTCGGCGCTCCTTGAATCGTACGGAGATTCTGACATTATGCGGCCCCCCTTCTTTTAAACGCCTCTCCATGCCCAGCTGAGCATTTTAATTAACCCCTGCCATCCGCTAAAGCTCTGGGACTGCCATCTGTTTCCACTTAATGCCTCTTTTAAATTTGACCATAAATCCCGTTGCCCCTTAAATGCGTATTATTATTATTATTATTATTAATAATGTGCATTCTATACTTTATATATACTTATAAGACAATACAAACACATGCACAATAAATATAAGAGGAAGCGTTGTTACAGGTATGGCCCACCGCTCTTATACTTTGGTGGGATTATTACCGGGGGTATATACTTTTTGTAATATAAGTGCAATGGAAGGAGGTTTTACTTTATTTTTAGTGGGTGGTAGCTAAGTTGAGCAGTCTCCCAGCAGAAATGGCAGATGTTCACACAGTAAGGGTATTTATACATGGATGGGATAGACATATGGGTATTCTGGATCTATTACTAAGTGAAGGTTTGGGTCTTTACAGCAGTAAAGCAGTCATTTTAATCATATATGTTTCTAGTGGCCCCTGATTAATTTACTGAACTGTATCATTTTAATTACGAGCTACTGTGTGCAGGACCCCTGTTGTGTATTATGAATTATCGCATGGGGAAGGCCGTTAGGTGTTTAAACGCTACGTCTCATTAAGATGAAAGGCGGCTAATGTGCAGTAGGAGCATTAGCGCAACAAGAAGCCTCTTTGCTCTAACCGTTGATTACGAGCTAAAATATCCTTAGACCCATTCCTTAGACCGGAGGACAAGGAGGGAAATTAGCACATGACACACGGTACATGCTAGATTTATGGCACTTCATAACATTGGAAAACATTTCAAGGGCGTATTTAAAGCGGGAACGTACTTCTTTATGGCCTCTCCTGGTGATAGCGAAGTGGCTATTGAGCTCCCCGGCTGGGACACGTAGAATAGTTGTTGTTCATTCCGACTCGGGGCAATCTTGCATTCATGCTCGTGGCCCCAAATGACCAGGTCCAAAAACTCATCCAAAAACTGTTCGGGGATGTAATTTGTGGCTCCGTGCTTGCTCCTGTTTTTAAATTACAAAAAAAAAAAAAAAAAAAAACACGTCTTGGTCTCCATCAGCAATCATATGCTAAACACAATATCCCGGATTATGATTTTTTTTTTTTTGAGAGTGCATTCAAAGCACGGTTAAATTTGTGCTACCCCCCCCCCGACAGCCTCTACCGAAACAAGAATTGTTAATCTGGAAGAATACTCTGAAACGCTCCAACTGAAATCACAGGCGATGAGCAGGAGCCAATCAGATGCATGCTAGTTGAATATCAACGTCCAGCTAGTACACGTGAGATTGGCTGCCGCTATTCCCGCCGACGTCAATGGCCACGGGCCAGGGTGATACGGGGAAAAACATTGTGGTTACAGAAATATAAATAGTGCCATTTGATAATTTCCGACCATGTTGAACTTGGTTTACTGATGAACAATGAGGGTTTTAAAACGAATGTAACCAATGTCACCACATAGTCTAAACTTGCTCATCGGGTAAAATAACTCGGTAACATCGACTATCTTTACCTGTTCTGATGTATAACAAACAGGTTAAACCAATCGGACTCATCCTCACGAGGGCGCAGCATTGTCACCGATTCTGTGTTCGACAATATCGATACAGCCTTTCAGTCTAGTATCTATCCTGGTGAAAAAATGGAATGCAAAGGCAGAATGATTTTTGGAATGGTAGACAGGATATTTATTTAAAAGTAAAAGGGTTAGAGAGGCAGAGAAGGGAGGGGACGGGGGGGTTGATAAAAATCGGTAGAGGGGGAGACAGCTCAATGGTTTCGAAAACGAGCATCAATGCTTGCTGAGGTGTAAAGTTATGGGTCTTGTAGGGCAGTATAGAATAAGTTAGTTAAGTCTGATGACCCACATTAAGCCAGACGGGCCTAATGAATTCTCTTATTTATATGCAGGTTGGAAACACCGATCCTCGACCTAAACGAAGGAGTAAAACTGAGTGATAGGAACCAGAACCAACTCACCGAACAAAGGTAGGTGCTGATGAATTATGAGTCAAAAGTCATAGGTATGGCAGACCGAGCACCAGCAACAAGAATGATAGCCGTTGCTTATACTGCTTCCAGATATATATACAAACTATATTAATAATATATATATTATACATACACACACACACACACACATCTATATATATAGCTTCTCCACAAGAACAAGGTAAATTTAGGAATGAACGAGGATGCTGTAAAATTATGTAACTGCTATTCTTCATCCACTAGACCTGTGGTTTCCTCTGTAGTGATCATTGGGGTAACTCATGAATGGAACCTTACGCTCTTCCCATGGGCGAAGGCTCTCCTCACTTATCACCTCTTCCCTTTCCCGTCTACAAGATTTCACTCGGGCTGCCCCCATATCTCTGGAATCAACCAAACCTTCAGCATTCACCCTCCCTCCAAACATTCAAGAAACATCTAAAAACCCACTTCTTCAGAGAAGCCGCAACCATCATAGCTGCTAGAACTTCCTTGTCATCGATACAACCGCCACACTACCTCTCACCCTTTCTCTGTGCCTTATGTTTGTCACCCCATTCCCTCTAGATTGTAAGCTTGTGAGCCGAGCCTCTCCACCTAATGTATCGGTTTGTCTTATTCTGTCAATTCTTGCCTTGTCAGACCCCTTGAATTTATGTATTGTATTAAGCGCTGCGTAGATTGTTGGCACTATATAAATAATAATAATAATAAGATAATAATAATAAAAAAGTACAACTCTTATTAAGCAGTTGTTTTCCTGTCACCGAGCCACGGAGGAGAAGGTGGGACCATGATGAAAGTGGGCAAGCAATATCTTCTCTTGAGGATAAGTACCTTTTTACTCCCGGGTTTGAAGAATGCACAGTACTTAGAAAGTACTTCAGTAGGCATTCTTTGTTGAATATCCCACCTGGAGCAACATGTTAGTTCTTTCTATAACAGTCCTAGCATGCCGATTTATGTGAGCCGTGCGTATATGTTGTATATGTTAAATATTTGAGAGAGAAAAAAAACAAACCTTAGCTTTATTTTCCATACCGGGGGACGTATTTATTCTGCTATATTTACATTTCCGATAAACACATGTTTTTTTGCTTGAGTTGCTATAGAAGGAAAATCCATGCATGCGTCGGAACGGATTAATTTTACATGGAGGTTTTTACACCGCAGCATGAAATAAAATATTACATTTTAAGCCTCTGTAACTACTAGATAACATGATACAATGAAATAAATACGCGTTATATATATAATATATATATATATATATATAATATCTTAAATCATTGGCTCTTGTGCGCAGAACTGTTTAGCGGAACCCTTTTATGCCCAAAGGACAGCGTCGAGAAAGGGTGCTTATCGGGATATATAGCCATGGCAACTAATTACATATTCATATTCTTGTACACTGGGCAATTTTGTTGGTTACTATGGCAATAAGACCACTTTACAGAAAAGTATTAACGGTTTTACATACAAGGCTTTACAGATTACACCCGGCTTTGTCACGTTCAGAACGATCATTGAAGTTGTTATACCAAAGAGGTACAATCTTCAGCGTTTTAGCCTTCGGGTCCCTTTCATCGTATTCTTCTCGCATTCTCCCCCAAAATCTTCAGCGCTCGTCTTGGATAAGGCGGAGTGGATCATTATCAGTCATTCCGTAAAATGCTGAAAACGCCTGCATTGATTGGTTCTCTTTTTGTGTTTCAGTTTAGCATTTTG
>VKOC01010011.1:0-12788 GCA_009364415.1 Spea multiplicata
TTTTTCAGAGCATTTGCTCTGAAAAAACCCTCATTTTAAAATCGATAAAAATCGATTCAACTAATCAATAATGAAATTCATCGACAACGATTTTCATTATCGATTATTATCAATTTTATCGATTAGTTGTTGCAGCCCTAGTGATAGCACCAGGGACATGCCAATATAAGTGTGATGAATGCAATTATCGCTTAAATATTTCTGGCCTAGCTATCACATACGTATTCATTCACTCATTCGCAAATATTCATACACTAATTCACAGATACTTATTCACATATTCCTTCACAGATATTCATACACTAATTCACAGATACTCATTCACATATTCATTCACTCATTCACATATTCAGTCACATATTCATTCACTCATTCATACAGTCTCCCCACCCCCTTACTTGAACTGCAGATGTCTCTGAGCTACTCCCAGACTTCTGCAGGGGCCCACTGCTTCCACTCGGTGCAAACAACTTCTGTTTTAGCTCCCTTGTGAAGCAGACGCGCAGCAGGGTCATGTAATGTACGTGATGTGCATGACGTGACTCCGCTGGGTACCTGCATTCCCTTGGCGGTACAATTGAGCAATGCACAGGTAAGTAGCAGGCCCTTGGAGTCGCATTTGCGCCCCCCGCGACCAGGTTTGCTGTGGGCTCAAGGAGGAGCTTCCCCTTTTGCCCTGCTTTAAAGACGGCCTTGGCCTTGATCTTTACTCCTTCTAGATTGTAAGCTCCTTACATTTTGTTTCTGTAAGTCAGATTGTTATGTTATGCAGTACTTGTGTTTATAAATGCGCTACAGAATATGATGGCTATATGATCGCTATATAAACTAATAATAATCACCCCTGCCTGTCCGCACAAGTGTGCGTAAAGTCCTATGGGTTAAAACAATGGGGCAGGTAACATATTTTACTAGCGTCAAAGGACAAAATCTCCCACAACCACCACTCCCTTCCCCAGTTCTTACTAGAGGTTGATGGTGCTGGTAGCAGAGACTGCGTTGCCATCCTCATCTACAACCGACGCATGTGCAGTGCCGTGATTGTCTGGTATGTAGAACATTGGCTCGTAGTAATCTGACGGGTGAGTGGTGTTATCTGTGATCTTCTCTCTCAGTCCAGAAGCAAAGTAATCAGAAGTCAAGTTCTTTATCACCTGTGATGGAGAAAAAAAGCAAACCTATATCTTCAAACCTCTGACACCAAGGAGGATATTTCTGACAAGCACACAAGCTATAAAATACCCAAAAACTTTTCAACGCACCACGATTATTTCATGTGTGAATACCGTCCAGCTTTTGATCACTATGTTTGTATAAAATGTACAACTAAATGTAGCCCTTGTTACTCTGGACACCCTGGTGGTTACATGTGGTATTGCCCTCCTGTGAACAACAGCATTTTGACAGTGAGCCTGTGAGGAGAAACAGCTTGCATGGCCTAAACATCATACAGGAAAACCATGAGGCTGTCTTGGGCATTAAATTGGTAGGTGGCACCTCTTTGGAATCTTTTCTTGGTTAACAAGCAAGTATATACAGGAGGTGTAGTATGCCGTCAGGCTCCGTCTAGAAACTCTAGGCTGACACTGATGGCGTACTGATTTACAGGGACATGCACCGGACATGAAGACAAAAAAAAAGGATATTGAAAATTACCTCAGTAACATTGGCAAAGTTGGGATCACCTAATAAAGTTCTCTTTGCATACGCAAATCGGAAAGCCTCTACAATACGATGATAGGTTAGCCCACGGTCACTGTCTGTCTCAATGCTTTTACTAGAAAAATTAAAACCTGAAATATGAAAAGGAATTGGAGGATTCACTTGAATAAAATATTACTATAGTTGTAATATGTTTGCTACAGACAGGCTGGCATGCCATTAAGCTTTCAAGAACCAAATTTAATACATTTTTAAGAATGTTTTTCTACTGCAACAAAGACCTTCTTCTAAGACTCACTTGAGTTATGCAGCTACAGACCAGAACTAATATGGTCTGTTGAAAATATTAGGCATTGAATAGCTTTATGTCAGGACAACATACTTTAAATGTATGGTAAAGTCTCCAATCAATGGAGACATGTTGCAATCAGTTGAGGAAAGGTAGCTGCTCTTTGAAATGTAACTGCTTAAAAAATAATAGATGTATTAAATATAAATCTCTCGAGCATCCATTAGTGTTTATGAACTGGAAACCCTTAAATTTCAAAATATCAGGAATGGGATATTTACCATTGAGGTAAAAACAATTGTTGCTATTAGGAATGTTTGGTTGGGTTTGAAATAAGGCTGAATCCCAATGTATTCCTGTCTACACAGAATGGTAGAAAGCCTGATATAGTTCTCTTTGGCACATCAAGCCAACTCATGCTATTCCTAGAGGGTAGTCACCTTTCAAAATGTTGAGTATGAGGCCGAGAACAGGTCCACTCAGTGGGGAGGTAGGACTAAGCAAAGTAAAGTCTCCTAGTTGGAAACGAAGTGGATTTTCATAGAACTCCACACTATACATTTGCAGGTCTTCTTCTGTGATTATTCCACCTACAAGACAATGTTAAGAATAAAATAAAGATCTCTCCACCACAAAATAAGGTTTTATTCAACAGTCAGTGCCATGTTCTAGGTGCCTATCTTGTAACTACAGTGTGTCAAACTCCCTAATTGCCACACTGAATAAAAACTATTGAGATGAGGCTCCCTTAATTTCAGATGGATCATGAGATTCCACTACAATTCACAGCCAAATCCCAAATGCACTTAAATTAATGTTTACTATTAGCTAATACTACATTTCACAAATATTGATTCTGAAGCAATACCCCCTGTGGTTAAGTGAATAAACCATCAGGTGACTACTCTACAATGCCCGCTCACCTCTGGTGTTTGTTTATTCTGCCCCTTTTTGCAACAATCCTTTACTAAATATTGTTAGCATATGTCTCAATTTCATCCCCTTGGTCTCACCTGCATCTTGGATGTCTTTCACCACTTGCTTGGAAAGGGAACCATTGTAGAAGGCATCAGGTCCTTCATCTGCCAGGATTTGCAGAGTCTGTGCAAGTTTGGGTAACTTCACAATGTCTCCTTGCTGTAGCACCTTGCCCTGGGCATTACAGAACACCTCACTGTGGGGAAGAGGCAAGGGACTGGATTACAGTATATGTTCCATGTAATATATTCAACAGTACTTATATACAGTATATGCCAGTAATAGAGTATGTATTTTCCTACTGTATTCCTCAAATGAACTTGAATTATATAATGAGAAGGCAGTTATTCTGAAGAAGCCCTTTTCAAGTTCAGTTTTAGGCCAGAGCCAAGGGCGCAGTGGGATATTTTTCTTTTTCTGTCATTATTTCAATGTTTTTGGGATTGAGGGAAAAGTAATTTAATAGTAGTTTAATTAAAAAGAGTTGCGGAAAGGATGACAGAATATTAAGCAGGCTGAGGAACCATTTTGGATCTGAAAGGTATGGGAACATGTAGGATAAATATTTATACGATAATGGAGAACACTTAACATTTGACGCAAGCGTGGGAAGAGACCTTTATGGGCAGAAGTGTTGAGTTCTACAGAGTGTGCAAAGAAGCTTGCAGTGGAGATACAGAGGATCTAAGATTCCTTACCAGAGCGATATGTCCGACTCAATAACAGCCTTGCTTGAATTTAGACCCTGGAAAAGTCCCAATCCAACAGGGAAGCCTTCTCTTGCCAGCTTAATGCTAGGTTCAAACAGCCTTTTCCATGGTAACCTTCCATGCCGTCTATGTGCTTCCTGGTACCCACGGATCTCTCCGGGAACTGCTATTGACAGTCCTCCTAAAAGACAAAGCAGCAATGGAGGAGACCAAGACACACCGAGACACCAAACAGACAAAGGGGCAGAGAAACAACCACTGAAAATGAAGTCTATGACATGTATTGGTTTTAATATGCCATGAACATGAATGCTTGTTAGAGGTTTTTAAGATCTTTAAATTAGGAGAGACTACATTATGTGATTAGGCAAGTATTTTCTTAAAAATGGATCCTGAGATATACTTGAATCCCAGAAAAGAGAAATTAATCATAATGTGGGTCTCACCACCATGACTTTTTCATTCTTTTTTAACTCCTACATTTAGAACCATATACATTGTAGACCTGTGGAACATTTTAATACCAGGATAAAGGCTTCTTTGTGTAATACTCATTACTAATTTAGGGATCAGATTATGACAAGGTTTTTTGTTATTACAGATCCTCAGATGAGATTTGGATATATCACATTTTCGTTTGACTGCTCTGGACATGACTGACATATTTTTCATGTATTCATTTTCTGAAACTCTTTATTTCTGCATCCTGAGCACTGCTATGTTAATGAGGGCCATAGTTATAATTTGCTAATCATTAACATGGTACTGATGGGTATCATTTAATTTGCCTGCATAGTATAATATTCATAATTTAAACAGAAAAGAACCTGTTGCTACAAGGTATAACCAGGTTAATCCCACATATGTCATCAGAAGCCTCCTTTCAGAAACAAACATTTACAGGCTGAAGGCAGGAACGTGAACACGTGATCACATACACACTAATTCACTTATACATACCGTCACATACACATAAAATGCATTTTATATTATATACCGATATATCTCACTGATTCACATATGCACACGGTCACATTCACATAAAATACATTTTACATTATATATATCTCACATACATACTGATTCACATATACATACCGTCACATACACATAAAATATTTGGTCATGTGATCAGCCTAGTCCAAGCCTCGTGAAAAAAGTAGTATTGTGGTTTTCACAGGTCTCCATGAAAGCTACACAGGGTACTCCTGGTCTGTGGTTTTATGGCACAGTCATTTCGTCAGATGTTCCTGACCTGGACATACGTTGCAGGAGCTCATGCTTTAAACTCTCCTTGATTTACAGTACATGTATGAGTGACTTGAAGAAGAACATGCTGGAGAGAGACTTTCTAATGTTTGATTACTGAAGACTATACTTTCATTTATATTTGTTTAGTCCCATGTTATTTATATTAATGAGATTTATTTTTCTACTGTGTAGTCCTGGTGTGTGGTAAAGTTTCATTTTATATAATAAAAGTCTGTTGTTATGCTCTGATCTGATCAGTTTCGCTCTCGCTGTAACTAGCATAATTGACTTACTTCTGTCTGTTGAAGAACATTTGTTTCTATACGTATGCTTGATGCTTTATTGGATTGTCTGCTTTGGAAGCAGTACCTTATCGTGATACTTCTCTGCCTTTTGGTTAAGATCAAGTGAGAGGGAAAGCTTGGTCCATTGGCCTTAATCTGGTCCATTGGCCTTAAAGCTGGGATCTGCGTCAGTAAGCCCGAGGTGTTATAATGTCCCCTGGCATGGATCCACTGGGGCACTCAGCACTTGAGTGGTGTGCGGGGGCACTTTTTATTTTACTCACAGTGCACTATATTCACCAGGATCCCTTTGCTTGTGGCCCTACCGCCTTTGGAGAACGGTCACCCTTTTTTCACGCTAGGTGCACGGTAGTAGACGGACAAAGAACAAAATATATCCTATAGTAAACACCTAAATGCCTATTTCTGCCTTTTATACCTTGAGGGGCTCAGTCTTCCCCAGTCTCCTTACCCTTTTGTGCCAACTGGCTGTTATTCCCAAACATATTTTCTGTGGCATTTAATGGGGCCACTTCTCTGGCATTGATAACCTCTGTCTTTCCTGCAAGAAAAAGGAGAAGATTATAACATTTACATGGAACGCTGCAACACATACTTCAAAGATGCAACTCTCATTTGTCGTCTTGCATTTTTGATTGCTTGGGACTGGCTACATGTTTTAGGCCTGGACATTTTATGATACATTATAAAGCCTGGACGACAAACCATAATGAACTGCTACCTTGTTTGAAGAGATCCCTCGAATGCAACTGGAACATGGCGTCTTCTCGTCACCAGCATATATCAACCACAGAAATGAGAGGGTGCTCAATTAATCGGTGCACATGGGGTGAAAACTAAACTCCAATGACTCAGGATATAGTCATAAAACTTGTCGGTCACAATATAAAATAAAAAAGAGAATGCAAGCAAAACAAATGCATATCTCACACGTTTCACCTATAAAGCCGTATAGGTGAAACGCGTGTGATACGCATTTTTTTTTATGAGAAATGTTATGACTATACCCAGAGTCGTTGGAATTTATTTTTCACCCCATGTGTACTGATCCAACTGACCAATAATCGCTTACTCATATTATGTGGGTTGGATTTGTGATTTTATACATAACATAAGGTTATTCATACTGCACTCATTAATGCATTTTTCAGAGCATCCTACTTTCAGAAGCATTCAAACTCTTACGTAAATTTGATTATTTTGTGCTATTAATTTCTTAATTTGGCCTTGCTTCTGTGGTTTGAGAACAGGCCATGCTGGCCTACCCATGTTAAATATTCTTAAACCATGTGCAGCCAAATATTGTATAAACTATATACCCATGAGACATATACCTCTGGTTTCTGGATTTCATTCGAATGCAGCAGTAACATTTTGGAACTGTTCAGTTGATTTGTTCATTAGTATAGTAAGCAAAATAAAAATATTATGAAATATATACTTAAGGTAAGGAATATAAAGACACATGGTATGCCACTTATTGATTATTTACCCATTGCCACTGGGCTTTCTTACTTGCATCCACCTGCTGTTTTGTCTGAGCATTCTGCTTACATATACAACTGTTAGGACCTTATTATATTTCATCAGTGCAGGAAATAAACTACTCTGGCTCAAACAAATAAATCGAAAAATGTCAAGTAGCCACAGATTCAGTATGCCTTTCGCAATTCTAGTAATTCTTGTTAGCTATGTAAATGTTGAGTAAGTCAGACACTAACATAGCATTGGTTAAGAAACTAAAGAACGTTAAGAATTGAAAAGGTAATTACCCATTACTCATAGGCTTTATTCACTATAAAGATGAGGTTGGCAGGAGAGGTTTCAGAAGAGTTGTGCTTTCAACTCCCTGGATTCATTATGAATTATAATTAAGGAGGCTCAAGAAACTATGGTTCATAAGGGGCTTTCCAAGCTAACACTGGGGTTGGTCCTTCATAATGTTAATCCAATGGGCTAGAGTCAGTTCTGAGGACAAATCTATCATAGCAAATTCAATTAAAGATGTATTGGCCATAATGCATTAACTGAGATAAAACTTACAACCCACTACAATCTATGGAAAGAATAATATTCAGTTACATGATTGATTTATCGCTGGCATTGAATCCAGACCAAGAACTCCAGAAGCCTCAGGTACATGCTGACTACTTCAATGTGTGGCTGAGGTCTAAACATAGAGCACACTTGAAGAGATGGGGTTTGTTGTAAAAAGAACCCCTAATATTATGGTCATATGCACTAATAACCTTAGAACCTGAATCTGAAAAGTCAGTGAGTGTCAGCTTTTTAAACTGTGGTCACTTATGGTTTATTTTGATCATCCAGAAATGAAACACATAGCCTTATTATACAATTCCTAGGAGCATAAAGGGCTTCTAGGCTTCACCCAAAATATTTTCAGCATACAAGTAATATCTATGAATTTGATTAAATAAAACTGTTGCTACAATAAGATACTTGCATTTATTATTTTAACAGTCACCTAAATATACGCATGAAGGATTTTGGTAGTGGTATACGTGTTTGCAGTTGTGATGATGTGTTGTCTATTCAATTGAGAATAACACAACTCTATTTGTGCATATTTGTCAAAATCAGATAATTAAACTCATTTTAATATTAGAGATAACCCGAGTAAACACAAAATGCACTTTTTAAATTAAAATAATTCAGCCAAGAAGAGTGGGCTAAAATTCATAAACAACAATGTAACGCTCATTGCTACTTATCGAAAACATTTGATTGCAGTTGTTGCCGCCATGGTGGTGCAACCAGTTATTAGGTTTAGGGTACAAGTTTTGATGAACTCTTTACCTTTAATAAAGAAATGATCACATTGTATTTGTCTTATAATAAACTTAGCTGGATGATCTGAATTATTAAAATGTGACGAAAAAGCAAATATAGAAGAATTTCGGAAGGGAGCAAATACTTTTTCACAGCACTGTAATCTTCTTGTGATACAAATACAAAAGCTCTCTATATATGTTTAAAGACACATTGAAACTATAATGCAGACTGCTGAACGCTGTATTAAACGTCTGCAACTTAATGTGAGTTCCAACAGGTGAATGTATCTAAAAACGGGTAATTATCCCACTCCTTAATCCATTACACTATTTTACCTCTCACCTGTTTTGGAATCATGTATCGTGAAGATCATACCACCTCCAATGCCCATACTGTGAGCGTTGAAAAGTCCAACACACAAAAGTGACGCTATAGCTGCATCTACTGCCGAGCCTTTCTCCTTGAGGATATCCCTGTAACAGTAACAAATAGGTCATTAGAGTATATTATTATAGTGATATATATATATATCTTTATATATATATATTTCTATTGAAAAATCTAAGCCTAGAAAGTATATTCATCTTTGAACATAAGTGTTCTGTAAGGCTAGGTTTCCACTTGGGTTTTTGTCCTGCGTTTTTTTCTTGATGAAAAACGCCACAAAAAACGCCAAGGCAAAACCCACATGGCTTTTTCATGGCGTTTTTTCTCTCCCATAGACTTCTATTGGAGAAAAACGCCAAGATTTCCTTGCAAAAAACGCCAGAGTGTCAACATGCTGCGACTTTGAAAAACTGCCACAGAGCCCAAAAAAGCAGAAAAACGCCAAGGAGGACTGAAAAAGTGCCAAACAGAAAAACGCCAAGTGGATATGGCATTGTGCGATTTCCTATTGAAGAACAGCTAACATCTGGCTGAATTGGCGTTTTTATGGGCGTTTTTAGCAAAAAAAACCAAGTGGAAACCTAGCCTTAAGCAATTGTCTCATACAACAGACGAAACGTTGCAATTTGATCACAATGACAAGTGATCAGGTCACTTGTAAAAAAACCTTGAAATAAACCAATGGTCAATAAACACTAAAAAGATCCACAATAAGTGTCTGCAGGCAAAAGGTGTATACCTCTTCCAGCAATCTGCAGGGTGCCTTCCAATGGCTACTCTAGCAGACATTAAGATAAAATCGGCTAATTATTATGTATCTTTTTGGTTGTTTATTTTACAAAAATTATATGGGGACTCACCTTCCAATTTCTGAGCACTTTCCAGCATCTGTAGCTACAGCAGCTCTTGCATAGACGTGTGAACTGGGACCAGACTGCGAACGTAACCCGAAAAACAGACCAAGGAACAGGACAAGAGCCACCAGCAAGCCAGAGAGAAATCCTATAATCAGTGTGCGATTCCGCATGGTTCTGGGATGGGACACAGACACACAAAATAAAAGATCATTCAGCTGTTGCACTTGATGACGTGTTGTCTATTGACATATCAGTTCTGGGAGCCGAGCTAGTTTACATGACTTCAGTTGCCAGTGTTCAGAGAGAGGGGACTGATCTGCAGCCTTTGGATAAGTAATTATCAGAGTTCACTTCACAAATTAAGGTGGAAAGAGCCAAGTGCCCACTTTTCCCTGTCACATCCCCCATTATCTGCCTTTATTTTAGCCAGTGCTGTGTTTATACAGCATTATTAGTTTTCTTGTGCTTTGAACCAGTTCACATTGCCAGCGTGTCTTTGTCTCTCTGGAATTCAATCAGCATTGGCACTCTTTAAACCACTGTAAAATCACATGAGCACCATGTTTTCCTAAGGAAATCATTCTTCTCCTACATACATGTTCTGCCTTATTCATCTTGTTTTTTGGCAATCACATTTTCATGACACAACATCTTTTTGTCAAATTACCCAAATCTGATTTTTTTTCAAGAGATAGAATCTCTTTTATTGTGTTTGTGCCAACAGGAACTCTGCCCAGAGGGTTTCACCATCTAAACACAGGCCTAATGAGTAGGTTGGCGAGAAAACAGCAGCCAATGCCGGACTTTTGATAACTAAGGAGAAATTTACTCAGATCAAGATAATGCTTACTAAAATTCTGTTTTAAAATGATTTTGTCAAACTTCCCATTCTGCTTGGAGGCTATTCATCTGCCCATCCTGGACAGAAAAGATTTATTATTTATTTTGGAAGCAGATTTCCCAAAACAGGGAAAGAAGAGGTCTCCTTATTAGAAGTATATTTCAATATGTCAATTAAATACCATAGAATATGTTACAAACAATTATTACAGCATATATTATATATCCATTATTTTTATACTGAGAAAAAAACCATATTACGGTATTAATTCAAGGGCAGCATTTGCAGTGGCTAGACTTATGATGTCTGTGTGTGACAGACTGAATGATGCTTATTAAGTTCTCCATACAGTCTGATTACTGCTTTATGTGACACTCTGGGAGAATGCTAATGTGTTTCACAGTAATATTTCCTATTTCAGAAATTCTGTCTTCCAAGGCCATGCACCGTTGCTGTAAGCAGCACTTTAAAGATGGCATCATCCTCTGGTTGAAAGCAGGAGGCTGATAAAGTGCCCTGAGTAATAAAAACAAAGTATCTTAGCTCATAAAACAATGTCCATGACAAGGCGTCTAGAAGGCAATGGTACCTACGGGACATATACGTAAATGTATTCTACAACCTAGGCATGGAGGTAGAAGCCATATATACAGTCTGTATTGGGACAAAATAGTTTGCAACTTCTGTTCTAGAAGTTTACGATACCTAGACATTTTCCAAACCATATGAAACTGTTTAGAAGCATGAGAAATGGAGGCACGACATTGTCACATTTATAGGCTGGATGTATAAAAAGCAATATACTGTTGCCATATTATAAATGTGGGACACCACTTTACACATGAATACCTCTTACTTCACTCCAGTTAATCCAAACCTAATACAGTACCCCTTAAAAAGAGTCAGGGAAAGGTTTATTTTTCTGAAAATGCTACTTTCTTAAGGACTACTGCTTGTCCAAAGCTTTAGACATGACTGCCAGCTGGTTGCCAAGTGTCCCCTCACATTAAATATACTGTATGTCTGGAGCGTCAAATAAAAAAACCCTTGCCCTGATGACTGCTAGAATGGAGCACAAGTTGAACTTTAATTGCTATAGTCGCCATAACATTTTTGGATGCATACATTAAGCCAATCAACCACATATGAACTGTAAGATATTATTATATGCATTTTATTTTTATACTGAGAAAAAAATACATTATTAATTCCAGGGCAGCATTTGTAGTGGCTAGACTTATTCTCTGATAACTGTGCCTGACAGACTGAAGGATGCTTATTAAGTGTTCAGAATTAAATAGCCAATCATTGGCACCATTTCATTGTGAAATTGACCTCTTATGACCCATCCATAACCATTTTTTTTACTTTACTAGCAGCGTGGGTTAAACATAAGTAAAAGGCAAAGTGATTTAGTTATTAAAAAATGATCCTGGTGTAATGTTTCATAGGTGATCATATAGCAACCAATGGAATGGTCCAGTCAAGATGAACATTCATTCCATTGTTGCTATGACAATGGAACCATTTTTTTTTCAAACAGTGTTCCTCAATTCAGAAACCAATCTTCAAATTGCCTGTGTGATTCAGTATTCATAAAACTAAACATGCATGATGAGAAAAACTGCTCACAAATATAATAACGGGGCCCAAGTGGCAAGTATAAAAAGAAGAGAGGAGAACCGATGTGCTGCAATGGCCGCTACTAGCCCAACATATTGCAGCAAAAACACAACACAGTAGACTGGAGCAAATATGAATAAGGTATTAATAAATCTGGAAGTTCTTTGCTGATAAGTATTTATTCCATTGTTCTGAGATTACTTAGCACTGTTTACCCCACAGCGATCAAAATAATAGATTGATGAACACATTCAGGTTTGGTGACTGGTGAACAAAACTACCACATATGGCCTCCAACAACACTTTTTTGTTGTTCTCATGGAAATGCCAATCATTGTCAAATATACTGATTTTTTTTTTTTAAATCCTCCGTAGAATTATTCTTAAACTAAATTTCAATTTTTTTTGTTGCACTCAAATTTGCATCAAGAAATCTAAACAAATTGATATAAACATTTGTCATCCAAGGTAAGCAAACAACTTTTTGCTGACAGTTGCCATAGGAGCAAAGTAACACTTGGAGTTAATTATTGAAAGCTATAGTGATGTTATGTTTAACATAAAGTTAATTTAACAAAAAACTTCCTGGTGTCCTTAATCTTATAGAAAGATATAACAAGGCTGGTATAAGAACCTGACGTGAAGCCTTGCAGACTGCCAACATCTCAGATCATGAGCTTGTTGTCCGCATAATGTAAACGCATAAAATCTATATCTATCTGTAAGGCTATATTCTTGATCTGAAACAGTCATGTTTTTCATTGACTTTGTAAATGAGCATATGTGCTGTGGAACATTACAAATATGTCCTTCATCCAAAAAATGCATAAAAAAGAACTTAGTTGAGACATATTAAACATGTATTACATATTCAATTTTTGGGAGTCAGTTTTACCCTTTGCTGAAAAGTAACCATTTAATAACTCTGGGTTTGAATAAGATACAACTTTACTTTTTTATTGTTTTGTGTTGTTCCAGACTTTCAGACCCTACAGGAATATTTAAACCATGTAAACATATTGCCTGTGATCACTTTCCACTGGCTGTACATTATTTTATTTTGCATCAAGTAGGACCCCCGTTATAACAAGG
>VKOC01010013.1:0-11451 GCA_009364415.1 Spea multiplicata
CTACTACTACTTCTACTACTACTACTACTAATAAATAATAATAATAATATAAGACAGTAATATACTACTACTGATAATAATATTTTTACTTCTAATACTTTTACTACTACTTCCACTACTACTACTACTACTAAAACTACTTATAATAATAATAAAATGCAGTAATATAATACTACTACTACTTTACTACTACTAATAATAATAATAATAATTAAAATAATAAAAACAGTAATAAATACTACTTACTACGTACAACCTACTACTACTAATAATAATAATAAAAGACAGTAATATAAAACTACTACTAATAATACTACTACTAATAATAATAATAATATGGATTCATGCATATTTATACATGTTCGCAAAACACTCATAAGTGTAAATCCTTCACAAACATGACCGTTTTCGCCCGCCTAGTCCACCCGTTTTTACTGCTTGAAAGAATCAAACCTTAATCATTAGTTGGTCTCACCTTAAAATGTATGAGGTCATCGCTACTTGCTATCTGAGCAGCCCAATACTTTCATGCGTGCTATGGAGAACTTGTGCAAACATTAAACATGATTAACTAAGTCTTTATTTGAAGTTGATACACTTTATTTAGCCAAAATAGAAAAATATGTAAAGTTACATAAGCCTTCAGAGCCTCAGAGGTCTCCTCTTCAGATGTTATGATCAAAGTTATTTCAGTAAGAAATAAAATTGAGGTAAGGTTTTGATCACCATTGCAGTCTGCCTTTGGCTTCAGCACCCTGGAGAGCTCTTCTATGCCAACAAGGATCCTGTTTGGTCAGGTGAGCTACAAAATCTTAGCACTGCTATGTTTGGCACTTAATAAAGTTTTACTTTATTAAGAGGGTGGTAGATAAGTAGAAAAGCCTCCCAGCAGAAGTGGTAGAGGGTAATGTAAAGGAGATGTACGGGTTTCACATAAATAAACAAGTTTTAGCGGCTGGTTCTGTTTCTAAACTAAAACAAAGAAATACATTATTTCTTATTTATTTGTAAATTCACAGAAATAAAAAAGTACAAACATCCTGTTTTTCTTGCAGCTGCCCTGCTGAGTGGAAATACAAAACCTGAAAATATTTAGTAATAAGTTCAGATTCACAGAAAATATATCTTTGTGGTCTAGTTGCAGAATCAATCAGTATAAAAAAATCAGGTTTTTGAAGAATCTTGTAAAAAAATTCAATTGTTTTGATTATTGTTTATACAGCGCTGGGTGTTATATTACTGTATACAGCGCTGGGGGTTATATTACTGTATACAGCGCTGGGGTTATAGTTACTGTATACAGCGCTGGGGCTTATATTACTGTACTACAGCGCTGGGGGTCTATATTCTGTATACAGTGCTGGGGTATATTACTGATGACGAGCGGCTGTTTATATTACTGATATCGCGGCTGCGGTGGTTATGATTACTGTATACAGCGGCGGGGGTTATATTACTGTGATTACAGCGCTGGGGAGTTATATTTACTGTATACAGCGCTGGGGTATAATTACTGTATTACAGCGCTGGGGCGGTTATATACTGTAATACAGGCGCTGGGGGTATATTACTTAAATAATAGTCTGGGGGGTTAATTACTGTATGCCACGCTGAGAGGGTTATATTACTGTAACATTGCTGGGGGTCTATATTACTGTATACCAGTTGCTGGCGGGTTATATTACTGTATGCAGCGCTGGGTGGTTATATTACTGTATTTGCAGCGCTGCGCGGGTTATTAAAAAACCCTGTTTACGTATTTCCAAATATTGGACCGTTCCCCAGAAGAAATATAAAAACTTTTCACTTATAAACGATTCGTATTTATTTTTTTATATATATATTTATCAGTTCTGGATCTGTCAGCACAAAATGCTACATTTTTAATTCAGAGCGGCAAATTTCACCGTTTTGGCCGGTAGATGCCAAATAATATAATACGCCCCAAGGACCTTGTTTAATGTGACGACAACAACAAGCTTCTTTTACTAGGTTTGTAGATACTTTGTGTTATTATGTAAGAATTAGAAGATGTACCGTTGGAAAAGTAAATTAAAACCGCTGTTGAAATAGGATAAATTGTTACAAAACGCAGGATTCTGACCTCTGCAGGGAGAGTTTGTCAGAAACGGCTGATCGCTGGGAATCAACGAGATGTTAAAAGGCAAAAGGACTGAATTTAATGTCATTTTCTTTGGACAGCGCTGCGGAATCTGTCGGCGCTTTATAAATAAAGAATAATAATAATAAAATGTCGAGACCTAATTTATTTACGAACAATTTGGAAAACCAACGACGACTGTGACACGTAATATATGATTATTATATTTTTGGTAAGGAAGTTGAGTTCATGGAGCTTTTCCCTCTTAGTGATCACTCAACGAGAAGTTAGTGTAGGTTTTATACCAACTACAAAGAAAGTAGTGAAGTGGGTGTGGCTTAAAAAGACTCCTTACTGTCCCTGTGTATATATATATATATAAATGAAGGGACGTGGGTGTGGCTTAATCAGAGGCCTCCTTGTCCCCGTAGAGCTCTTCTATAACATTCAATTTTTAAATTATTTTTATTATTTTGTTTAGTTGCCCTTTAGTTTTAGCAAAAATTGTACAGAATGAGCCAATCAGCCATTTTTTTTTTCATTTTAGAGAAGGAATACACATCTCAAATCTAGGACTCGCGCCTCTCATCGCAGATTACCCCCTCTGTTTACCGAATTTACCGAAGAGTCCTTCTCGTTCAGTCTTTCGGCTCTGTCGTAAAAGGTTAAGAACGTTGTATAAATTTTGTAAGGCGGAACGATGTAAAAGCCGCACATTCCGAGGCACTCAATGCACTAATGTAGCAGAATCCTGAGGGTTTAATGGACTCTTATTCCCCTCTGGTGGTTCAGCGCCGCTGTGAACTAACCGTCTGAGTCTGGCCTCCTGCGGCTACAGCTTAATGCGGCACGTGTTGTTCTACCAAATGTAATTAAAGGAAAATGTTTAGGCTCTGTGTCTTCAAAACAAAAAAAAATGGTACCAAGGGACAAAAACACTTTTAGGATCTCCCATGCTACAAGAAATCACAAAAGCCATGTAGATACTGAGGGAATCCAATCAAACAGATCTCCCCAGTGATCGAGATAAAATATATTTCGCCCGTTCATCCAGTAGAGCGTTTGTGAGGTCAGGCGCTGGTGTTGGACGAGACGCCCGGCTCACAATCTCATCCCAGAGGTTCCCAGAGGTGTTCGATGGGGTTGAGGTCAGGGCTCTGTTCTGAAGGGGACGCGCCAAGACATTTTGGGCAATACTCTGCGTCCAACTTTGTGGAAACAGTTTGGGGAAAACCCTTTTATATTCCAGCATGACTGTGACCCGGCGAGCAAAGAAGCTCCAAAAAGACACGGTCGGATGAGTTTGATGCAGAAGAGCTTGACCGGCCGCACAAAGTCCTGATCTCCACCCCATCGAACGCCTTTGGGATGAACTGGAACGGAGATTGCCAGCCTGGCCTTCTCATCCAACATCGGTGTCTGACCTCGCAAACCTCAGAAACTCTCCAAAATCTTGTGAAAATCCTTCCCAGAAGAGCGGAAGCCGTTATAGCTGCAAAAAGGGGGATACCAACTTCATATTAATGTCTATGTATTTAGAACGTGATGTCATCAAAGCCCCTGTCGGTGTAATGGTCAGGTGTCCCAATACGTTTGTCCATATAGTGTATGATAGCAGTTAATGCATGGAGATATCCTGCAGAATATTTCCAGCACTTTGGATTGTAGGAGATGTCTTCAGCTGACATGTCATATACTTAACGTCAGCTCCAGCGCTGGCTGGAAGTCCCAAGGGGGGACTAATGAGGTTCCTGTGCAAAAATGTGCAGTCCTATCCCTCTTGTCCTTATTCTTTCTTCTTCTCTTTCTTCTCCTCCTCCTCCTCTATTCCCTTCTTCCCTGCTATACTTTTTTTTCCATTCATCTCATGTCCTTCTTGGCTGGTTTCCCAATATCAGTTGGTTTTATTACTATTTTAAGTTATTGAAAAATGATATTTTTGTTGCATTCAATGTATTTTATGAAATAACTTTAGAAGTTTTTATTGTTAGGTGCACATCATGCTTCAAAGAAAAAATAACCAGATAATTACAAAAGCTATTTCATTTTGGGGATTTTTATTATTTCGCCGAGTTGCCGGCAAGGCTGCACTGATATAAAAAGGGCAATTCTTATCTTGTCTCCCAACTATTTTTCAACATTACATAATACAAATAAAACATAATTCATGTAAAATGTAAAAAAAATAAAAGTTTATTGCCGATTCCTCAACATCGGCATCCTATTTAGATCTATTATTAAGGGTCTGTTTATTAATTATCTATTTATTAACTCGAATGTCCGGACTGGATTCCATTTGCAGGTCCTCGCATGCTACTCGCAAAACAACTCCAGATTAGCTATTCTATGAGTTGTCTGCGAGGGCCTGCAAACACTTAATTCACAAATCTAACCTACCTACTGCTTTAATCAAAATTAAATAATAAAAAAAATAAATTAAAATAGGGGTCCCCAGGACTGGAGGGGAGTGACAACCCTCCCTTCTAATTTTTTTTTAAATAATTGCAATTCAGAGCAACTTAAGAGCAGCAGGATAGGCTGTTTTTTCTCATCACGTCTACATTTACAAATATGCAGACCCAACTCCATGTCCTCCTCAAATCAAAATAAAGCTGGAGATCTCTGCTAAATGAAGCGCGGTCATGGAACTTATTAACGGCACTCAAATGCGTATTAAACAGCTGCGCCCAAAAAAGTATTAGATACAACCGCCAATCAGAGCCGGTGTTACTAATCAAATTATCACAAACCTCTGTCCTTGAAAGGGTTAACAGTGCAACACTCATATACTCTCTTGTGTGCCTTATATATAAACATAGTCGCCCGTTTCTCCTGCTGTAAAGACTCAAACCTTAATCAGTCGTTGGTCTCGTCTTAGATTCAGGAGCCGTATGTCTATCCCATGCATTTTTAATACCCTCGCTGGATTACCCTCTACCACCTCTGCTGGGAGGCTGTTCCACTTATCTACCACCCTCTCACTAAAGTAAAACTTCCTTTGATTCCATCTACGCCTCCTTTGAAATAAATGTCCCTTCTGTCTTTTTGTTAAATCCCTTAAATCTTTCTCTCCCAACCTCTCTCTCTCTCTCTCTCTCTCTCTCTCCTTCCCTATTCCTTTCTCCTCCCCATCTCTCTTCTCCTCTCTCTTTCTCTCTCTCTCTCTCCTTCTTCTCTCCTCTCTTCTCTCTTCTCCTCCCTCTCCCTCTCTCTCTCTTCTCCACCCTAAACCCCTGGCTGCTTTATCCCATTTTTAGTCGCCCTCCCCTGAACTCTCCCCAGAATGTTGATATCCTTCTGTAGATGGGATCTCTAGAACTTTACGCAGTATTTCATAGAATTTAATTCTTCTATTGCTACATTTGAAAAATTCCTAATAATCCCCATTGATTAGAATCCATCTCTGTTAGATTTGGGAACATTTGATTGCAAGCTCTTTGTCGTTGCTGTTAAATGATCTCTTCTACATATTCAGGGGGGGGGCAGACGTCATGAATACATCGGGTAGAACTAACATTCTCCGGAATAAAGCAATATGAATATAATAATAATAAATATATATATAATAAAACAATATGATTATCTGTCAAATATATACCATACTCAGAAATGAAATCTCTGGCCATGAATAGATTCCTTTCAGATGAATTACTTGCAGGTGATTACCATTCACCTGGGATTTATTTCTGCCCTGGGTGTATTTATTGCAATATCAGACCAATTACATTTATTGCATGTGGTTGGGTTGTAATTTATTAACTTATGGATCTCCAACACGCAAGTATCTTATATTTAGCTGAGCAAGGAAGATGATTACACCTTAAAGGGACAGTGGAACCTGCAAACTGTGCTGGCAAGCGTAATTTAGATAATCAGAAAGCACACGAGCGTTATAGAAGAGCTGCAAAAAGCTTAATTAAAAAGGACATTATATACCTTCCATCTGTCCCTGTGTAGGAGGGTCAGTCCCTCTTTGGCAAAATGGCAGCTAATGGCAGAAATCACATAAGCATTGCCAAGCTGAAAATGAAAAGGGATATATGTTGGACGTGGACATTTTTCAGTTCATTTTTGGCCCGTTTATTTTCGGTGCCCACATTCGCTCTCTCACACTCTCATACTATCATCCTCATTCACTCATTCTCTCGCATGCTCTATCCATGTTTTTCTACCTTCTCGTCCGCTTCTCTTTATGTGGAGATGCGGATGAAGATAGAAGACTGAAGAGAATGGAGAAGATAAAAGATAGAAGGTGAAGAAGATGAAGATACGGAAGTGGTCGGCAGAGAAGGTACTGAAACATTTAGAGAGCATGAGAGAGAGTTAATGAGAATGAGTGTGTGTGAGAGAGTGCAAGTGAATGTGGATCCATACATTTTGGCTGAAAATGCTGAGCCTTTTTCCTTTGTTTTTTTGGGGGGGGTATCTGGGCTTGTTTTCTGTGTTTTGTAAAAATCGCAAAATCAGGGAAATGTGCAAGTCATACAAAAAAAAAAATAAATATATATATACATCCCATGTGTCCCTATAGGAGAAGAGATCAGATCCCTGTGGCACTCCTTCCTCCGCTGATGTCCCTCTTTTCTAGGAGCTCAGAATTCAAACCCTGTTTCTTTCAGATCGATACACAGAACATACGTTATTTTAGGTTCCATGTTCTTACAGTTAAGTAAAAAGTATTAAAATGACGGCGCCTGTGAGACTGAGTGGAGCAAACATTGCCAAAATCTCCTTTATTTTTATGTTTGTTTTCACACTTTTTTAGAAGTGAACACATTATAAATAGGCGCGAAACCCTGGTATGGTTTGCGTCGGCAAGTTAAATATTTGCTATGTTTTCAGAAGTTCCAAATCTCAGCAAACGGGAATACAGATTTATTCTAACCTCTCCCCCCGATCCACATGTCGCCCGCCAGTCTCACTGGCTAAAAAAACAAAACAGATGAAGTTCACGATGGAAATATTGTCACGGGAGACATAGGCATTAAAGCTCCTTTTAGTGGACTCTAAAGGAGTCTTAATAATTAACCTATGACCCGTGGAGAATCTTTTTCTTCAACGTACTTGGTGCTTTCTACTCACAACCTGACATCAATAAGTGTGAAGGAGAGCTGAGATCAAAGGCAGTCCATACAACTCTGATTTGAGGTCATAGAAGGAGTAGGAAGGAATTCCCAGGTATAACACGATTATAAACCAGGTTTTGACTTTAAAAGGAAAGATCTTAAACCCCTTATTAGCCAGGGTTCTTTTTATGATGCTTTCCAAAAACCAGAGCAGTTTTTCAATGCCGATGACTTTTTTAACTTAACTCATTTAGTGCACCCCCCACAAAGTATAGCTTGGGGTTTAATCAGGACTTCTTCTTGAAATCATATATATATATATATACAATAATTCCCCTCTAAAACCTACATAAAGCCAATGCAAAACAAACAAAATGTATGTAGGTATTTGTCCCCATATGCCGGGTATTTCCATCAGTTTTTGTAGTTACGAGGCTAAAGTATGAACGGCGCGCATCGCTGTTTCCAATTTAGATTTTTAAAAAATGTGGAATGCTGGGAGTTGGGCCCCCGATAGTGGCCAGAAAAAGCTAAAATGTTTCAATATCCTGCTTGCTGTTTACCTTTAAGCCATAAGAAATAATTATACCCCCAATTCACTCTCTTCCGTTGTCACTGGCAGCACAAGGTCCCAAATGCTATATTCTGCCTTTACATCCCAAGTGCATTATTTCACATTTATCAACATTAAACTGCAGCTGCCACTTGAGTTGTTCCACCCGTAAGATCTAGCCTGTTGCAGACTTTTGTATCATCAGGAAAAAGACATCCTTAAACTTTAAGTCTGTAATATCATTTATAAAAAATGTAAAAACCTTTCCCCTGAATATACCCCATACGGCTACAACCTTACGGCTCCGGTCACTCAACCATTGCCCTTTCCGTTCAACTATTTTGAGATCCAAACCAAAAGATAACAATTTATTTATGAGTCTTCTATGATGGACGGTGTCAGAAGCCTTACTAAAATCTATTTACTGCTTCTCCCTGGTATATAAATTGCTAGTTTGACAAGATCTCCCTGTAGTGAACACACACGTAGAATGACACCAGATGCAGACACCTGTACAGCCATTAAAACTTAACCTGGAGGATGCTGAAGGTCAAAGCATAGGACATTAGGTCGACCCAGGGCAGAAGGTATGTCCCTGACCAACACACACTGAAAGACGAGGCATATGGCACATGCAGAAGCAGGGGTTCATACTTGGTATATGTAAAGCTGAGTGTGAGTGAGGCCTCTTTGTACACCTACAACCAACGTGAACTAAGAGCCCTTAGTCTGAGATCTTTCTCTGGATGGGACTGAAAGTGCTTCTCAACACGTAACATGAGTACTTTATTCTAAAGAGTGATAAGGAGGAGCACATGGGAAACATAGTAGCGTAAAAGAAGTTGTTAGAAAGATCCAGCGTCAGAAGAAGGAAACCACTCGTTGACCTTATGCTCCATCTACAATTCATTTCCTTTCCAGTAATGTTCAAAGCCAAACACATGTGTTACAGTATAACGCTTCCCCCGTGGACTTCCCTTTTATTTGCTTCATCGCTTTGACATCTGTCGTCTTTTGGTCGTAGAAACCTTTCTTCTCTCTTGTATCTGCAGACGGCGGGACGTTCTTCCGCAAGAAACTCAACTCTTTAACCTTTCTAAGCTTCCTTTCGTGGCTCAGAATACTCCGTCGCTCACCTAATCTTCCATGGACCCATTTTCCATGCAAAACAGGACAAATTACAAATGTAAATGATCATTAACTTTTTTAATGACTGTAACCACTTTCTAATTAGCCTTATTTCCATCAGATTATCCCCAGTCCAATCTGTAATTAACACTTCCTTCAGATTAACCCACCTCACCAATCACTGTGATATGTAAATCTATACAAACATGGAATCTGCTGGCAGATCGGCCCCCATCCGGCCCCCGTCTAGTCGCCCGTTTCTCCTGCTGTAAAGACTCAAACCTTAATCAGTCGCTGGTCTTGTTTTAGACTCGAAAGGTGTTGGTCTAGTCTTAGATTCAGGACACAAAATGATATGGTTGAATGGTTCTATGACCAAAGTTGTGGAAATTTATATACCTTATTAAGGCTTTGGCATATTTACGGAATTGAACCACTTGTTAGAAAAGAAAGAAAGAAGAAAAGAAAGAAACAGAGAGGAGGAAAGAAAAAGGAAGGGAGGAAGAGAATGTAACAAAGAAAGGATGGAAGTAAAAAGAAAGAAAAGAAAGAAAGAACAAAAGAAAGAGAGAAAGAGGAGGAAAGAAAAATAAAGAAGGAAGGAAGGAAGACAATGTAACAAAGACGGAATGGAAGTAAAAAATAAAAGAAGGAAGAAAGAAGAAAGAAGAAGAAGGAAGAGGAGGAAGAAAAGATGAGGGAAGGAAGGAAGAAATAATAGAGATGATAACAAAGAAGGAATAAGAATTAAAACGGAAAAGAAAAGAAGAAAGAAGAGAAAGAAAGAAAGAAGAAAAGTCCCAAAATAAGGAAAATTATTAAATAATTAATTTAATTATAAATAATTACATTTCATATTCGGTATTACTACCAATACAAATAAAAAGAAGCACTGAGTGACATCCAGAGCCTCCACATCTGAGATGATGAACAGGCAAGCGACTCGCGGTAGTTTCTTGAATGACTGCCCTTCATCAGGATTTCTGACATAAGGTATGGGAGATCTTTCACTCCTGACGGATAAAGTCTTTCACGATGAAGAAAGGGATGAACATGGAAACCCGGATCAGGGATTTCGTTCACCTGCGACTCAACGAGAAACTCAACCAAATCGTATGTGGGAACAGGTTGTGATTCGTCCGCAGGAACCAGAAAATATCACCGCCCAGATGGCGCTGAGCTCATGTGTTTCATAAATCTGTGTAAACAGGCGTGCGGTTATGCATGATAATATGATTCCATAACCAGTTATACCACAGATAATAAGTGATTCATTTCATGGATCGGGGGAGGGGTTGGGCAGAATTGCCACTGAAAATGAAGACAGGTGTGGAGTCGCTCGCTGCAGGTTGGTTGAAGGTTGAGATTTAATTCAACGTAAAAATGGTAAAAGTAAAGGGGATTTACATAAAAACATAGAATATGCCGGCAGATCGGCCCCATTCGGCCCCCGTCTAGTCGCCCGTTTTTCCTGCTGTAAAGACTTAAACCTTGTCTTAGACTAAGGAGCCGTAAGTGCATGAGTTGAGGTCTGTGACTGAATGTGGCAACACTAGCATTATCTAATTGTTTGTCCTTATCTCTCGTCCCCTCCCCCGCCCTTACAAAGGCTGCCTGAACCAATCAGCAACAATCAGCAACTTAACCAGAGGGGAGAGATAATTTAATGGGGAGGAGTAATCCTGTAGATCCTGAGAACAAGAAGTTAAGGTGGCCGCTCCCAATCTGTTACATGAGTTTATTTGATGTGTAGAATTCTAAAAAGTAGAATTTAGTGACTTATGTGTTCTCATCATTATCATCTTGACTTCATACGTTGTCCTAAGGTCTATTGATCCAAGGTCCTAAAGGTGTAAATTATTTAGCTGATCTTCAGAATAACACTTAATGCAACTTACAAACAGGAGTCATCTCTTAAATAAATGTAAAAAAACTGTAAAAAAACACAAACCATCTGTTATTTTGGAGAAAGAAAATAGAGTGGTGTTGATACGAAGCTATTTTGAGATAGAAAGTCATAACGAAGCAGGGAAACTCTCCGACAGCTAGAATGAGTCACAGCCGTGTGTCAGAATTCCATGAGGCTGGGAGAAAAATGAACAGAAAAACAACTGTAATGATGTCATCATAGCATTACCTAACATATAGGAGTCATTAGCCAATGGCATCAAAGCTACGCAACTTTTGAAGAGCAATACAGTAACAAGTTTTAGAAAAAATCAAAAATATCGCTCTCTTTTTTCTTTTTTACCCCAGTTAAAGTTGTTGCCGATAATATATGCTGTTTTCAGGCAGCTGCATATCACTAGACAAACACCCCGACTCCTTATCACACTGCCTGTGGGAAAAAATAGAATGGCTCAGTCTTAATCACCCAGCAGGACACTGTGACTAATGAAAGTCTATGAGAGGACTTTGTTAGCATTGCCATAAAGCATCAGCTAAGTGTGGTGGTTGGGCAGGAAAAGTCCCCCAAAATATCACATGACTGACAGCAACGGCGCCTCCAGGCCTGCAAATAAAGGGAGTTTATTGGGTCAAAATGAGATAAAACCAGATTTTTGTCACCAACCAACATTACTGTATACAGTGCTGGGGTTATA
>VKOC01010014.1:0-17211 GCA_009364415.1 Spea multiplicata
AGAATCCATTTTGCATGGACTGTAATATATTTTACAGCTTTCAACTTGGTGCAGGCATTCTTAACCCCTTAATGACAAAGCCTGTCCATGTACGGCCTCAAAATGCATTGTTTTCAATGGGTTTAGGGACCGCCCATTGTCCCTAAGGGGTTAACATACTAGAGTTAAAAATATATACATCAGACTTAAGTACACTTGCTCGCACTGAAATCAACAGGAGAGGTGGAAGCCAACTGGAAGTATGCTAGCTGAAGCCACATGTATTTTACATGAATCTAGGCCAAGGTCATTTTTTTTTAACTTATACTTTTGGTATTGTATTGAATAAACAGTAAACGCAAACTAGGAAAAGTAAATGTACTTTATATTCCAAGGCACTGTGTGAAGTGACTAAATTATGTTATTAAAACACTCATTGCCCGTATAGCATGATTCATATGCCCCAAAGCTATAAACCAAAATTAATGAAAGTACTTTATTTCAAGCAATTTCTTTCAACCACATTGATAAAGGATTAATTTCAGTTTCTACACTTCAAAAAGTTTATAGCAGATTGAAGTGGGGAGATGCCAGTGTTCCCACATCGATCAAAAGTCTCTACGCTCAACTGAATGCTCGACATAACCTTAAATATGTTGGAGCTTATACGCAGAACAATATTCAACACTCCACCAGCTAAAGGGATAACCAACATTTTTCTAATGAAAAGTGAAGTAAATAAGAGTATGAGTCAGTTTTTCCATTATTACTAATCTCTATTAAACTCTATTAAACATTTCTATGCCTCCTGTCCTCCTCCTCCTGACATAATAAACAAAGAACTGGCAGCGTGTGTACATGCTTCCAATGGCTTTCCCATGGTAGAAAGGCTTGACATTGTGTATGATTGCATGGCACGTGTTATATTCTATAAAAGGTCTGCATCTAATCCCTGTCAGATACAGCTGGCATCATCATACACAAAGTTCACATGACCGCTACCAAATCAAATACTCCACATAACAATTCTACAGTCCTGCAGAATGAAGGCATATCTCGTAAGGAAAACACATTATATTGTTAGGGTGTATTTAACAATAGGTAAAGAGAGAAAATCCCTCTTATTTAATTATTTAACGTACCCAAGTACATACAACTAAAACGTTGGAGTTAGGGAAACGACTATTCAATAAAGATTGTAACACATTAAAAATTGTTTCTCAGGAAGATTGTCAGGATTCCACCCTGTCAGTTAGGACTTCATGTCATATCAGCGCCAGCCTTGTGCCCTTTCCTGTCGTCTGCCCTGCCAGTGGGCTTCCTGCCATACGTGCATTTTCTTGCTAAGAGACTTTTTAACCTGTATTTGTTTGTCCTGCCATATTACACAATACAGAGCATTACCTGGAATTCTGCCTGTGGTGTATTCCTTTGTGCCTGTCTTACTTATCCTTCGTTTACCATGCATCGCCGTGTGCAGATATAACCCCAGGTATCCCCTGCAATGAAGCTTCTACCCAACCTGATTACCCGGGCCCTGACAAAGATAAAAAAGTGGTCCTGGTACTTTAAAGCCAGCGACTGATAAATTACATATGTTTTTCTAGCCTCATGGTGTGTGGCTATGGGTATCCACCCTATGGTACGTTGGAGTTGTGGTAAGGGTTAAGTATCTGGCACTACTGACCAGTGACCTGCAGAACATTTGTCTGGTGGACCAGATGGCCAGTCCCGCCCTGCATACTAAGAGCCACATTGACATATGTATTTACTAAATATTCCTGTGTATATTTTACATTATATTTAGCCACCTCTTGCCCTACTGCCACCAAGCTATGTTTTGGACGCCAAAATTATGCAGTCTATGTTAAACATGGTATCTTCATTTTATTTGTAACTACTCTCCATGCCATACACCCACGTGACGAGGACCTGTTTGTTTTTGTATAGTAAGGTGACATGTTTCCATGTGTCCCCTATTAGAAAAAGTCGCAGATTACAGAGCACTTTAGTTTCTCACATGGTTTCATCCATAAAATATGTTTTCGTTTCAGAGCAAAACTTTGCTATCAGGTAAATAAGTTTAATGTTATATTTAGTACCAGTTCCCTATACAGCATAAAGGCCCAATAGCATTCTGCAACACAGCATGTAACCTGTCTTTTTTAAACCACCACAGTGCATTATCTATATTCATAGTGATCTTGTTCTTGCTACAGGGAAAAGTCCCATGTGTTCCCTTTCATCTGTTTTCATCATTGTAACATGGCCTTTTCATATTGTTTGCTAGCATTTTTCACAGTTTAGAGATAAGACAAGTCTAACAGAGAAAAAAGGAAGTCTCTACCAGAAGAACTAATCGAGTTCTACCATTACGATAATGCCAAACATACATAGTGTCAAACGTTCCGAATCAAAAAATATAATTATTTCCTTTATTATCAGGAAAGCGACACAATACAAGTAATGTTTGATAAACGTATGAGGAAAACAAGATAAAAAGCTTTCGGTATGTTATGCTACAAAAGTTAACCTGTTCATCTTCCCTATCGGGTTCCACTGCTTTGCCTCAGGGGTCGGTTCTGGGGTTTCTATCCTTCTCTATCTATAGGTCCTGTCTTGATAAACTAATATTGTTTTTGGATTCAAGTTATCACTCCCATACTGCCTTAATCTCAACATCTCAAAGATTGAGCTACTGGCCAATTTCCTGTCTCATCCATCCCCAATCCCTGACATATCTACCATAATTGCAAATTCCACAAGCTACCCAACAGCCGATTAAGGACTTCCCATTATTCTACTCCCAACTTCACCCCTCACATCCAGTTACTCCCTACAGCCTGCCACCTTCACGTGCAAAATATCTCTTGTATTATTCCCAAGTGATACCCCTTTTTGATTACTGGAAGTCCATAGTAACTTGTCCTTCCAGCTTCTGCCCTTCACCACTCCAATCCATTTTAAACACATCTGGCAGACTAATTTTCTTATCCTATCATCCTTCATCTGTTGTCCCACTGAGCCGGTCACTCCACTGCTCTTAATTCCAAATAACCCCCTAATTGCCCTCTCCACTAACTCTACTTCTTGCTTCACATTATCATTTCTCCTACTTGCATCACCTGTGGTGTACCCATTTTCTTAAATGTTCCTGCCTTGTTCTGTCAGACTTCCCTCTAT
Organism: Spea multiplicata; assembly: GCA_009364415.1. NCBI lineage: Eukaryota > Metazoa > Chordata > Amphibia > Anura > Pelobatidae > Spea > Spea multiplicata. Next base: position 3,163 of record VKOC01010014.1, read on the forward strand.
TTATGCTAATTTAAAAATGTTTGGTAAATTAGCAAGTTATGAAAGCAGGGGAACTCTATCGATAAAATGTAATATAATTAATGGGGAAAAAAGATAAGATTTGATTGTTTTGTTTGTCCAGACCTCACTGGAGAAAATTGAATGGCCAAATTTCCAATGACTGCGTTCCACAGGATTATTTTAATTGCACAAACATAATTACATTGTTTAGTAAAGATTACCTGATAAACAGTAGCTCGTAGGACATCTGCAGCTTCAATTTCCCCACTGCTTTCCTTTATCGACTTATCTAACACTGTCAATGTTCCCAGGTAGCGGGATTTAGCTGACATTTTTGTGCTCTGTTTTGCGGATTTCTTACTAGTATCTTGACAAGGTAATGACCTGTTTAGTAAAGAAGAATGGCGCATACATAGTCAATGTGTCCTGACCCACTTTTGCTTCAAAACAGATTTTTGCTTATAATAACAGTCGAATTTCTTTTTCAGAATGAATATGTGAGCAGACATCATTGTTATAAAAATTAAATTAGAGTTTCCCGAGCAAAATTAACTTGAGATCACACATCCTTGTTGAAATTAATTTAGAACATCAGCAATTAAGCAAGCTCTAGGTGAGGAATACCAGCTAACATTTAATGATGTGTAATTCGTATCCTATTATATCCCACTTTTCTTGCAAACGTTTAACCATAATGGACCTGACTTTAAGAACACATTGTACATTCAGCTCCATGGTTTAGACAAACATTTTTAAAACGTTCACATTTAATTTATAAGCCAAAGCTTTTTTCAATGATTAGTTCATACGGTGGCATAATGTTACAGGGCATTTCATGGCATTGTGCACATTCTATCTACTAACTCAGGCATAACAATAGTAGCACAGCTGGCAACAGTCCTGGTTCTGAAAGCACAACTACTACTATCCCAGTAGTGGGAGTCTACCTATAGCTGAGACTGGAGTGGATGGGAGTCATGTTTGGTCAAACCCCTCCATTTAAGGTTTAGGCTGCTGTAAGCCCTGCTCAGCTTGCTTACAGCAATCTGAATCCATGATTAAAAAATAATAATAAATCCACAAATGTATAATATATATATAATATATCAATTAGACCTAGGTTAGTGGCTCTATTCTTGGTACGCCACACATCCCACTACACATAAAGAACTTTATGTGAAGTGGGATGTTTGGCGTACCAAGAATAGGGCCACTAACCTAGGTCTCATTGATATATGGACCTATGGAGTATTGTAGGATGAGATCTAATCATTCATAAGGTTACCCGCTTAGAATTTTTGCATTCCAGTTGGTGACACAATTGTTCTCCTTAATACTTAATTAAATTCTCGTTACTTCAGCGGTTGCTAGGATACAGGTCCCATGGCGTAAAGTGTGATGTGAGTTATTACCTCTGGAGGGTATGTTTTACTGAGCCTTATTCTAAATGGAATGGTTAAGAATTGTTGGGAGAAAAAAAAAAACATTTTGATCAAAAGACAAAATGGCATGAAATTAATATTTGATGTTCTGAGAGGCTGCTTTCATATATATTTAATTGCATACACATCTTATAGAAATAGATTGTGACATGTTGAATTCTACATTTATTTTACAGCTTCTGAAATATTTGTTGTTCTAGTCGTAGTAGTTAAACAGTATGTAAAAATACAAAAATGATTCTGCTAAAACATTTAAAGCATTCAAACACATGGAATATTTTGAATGACTTACAGTATTTTGGTTTAAATATAGACACACATATATATATATAAAATAAGATACCTGCTTGAATGGGATCTAGCCAATTCAGAATCGTCATCCTTTGGATGTCTGCCCTCTGATTTTTTCTTCTGAACAAAACAGAAAAACAGATTCAATGATTATTTACGTTTAGTTTATATACAAAATGATATACGTTCTGTGTCAAAGAACTCTGGGTGTGGCAGTTATCTTATTTTACACCATTAACTTTGTGTAACTTTTTACCCCATTATATATCTTACTTAGTAAAGGAGGCACTTTTTGAAAATACAACTATGAGATGAGAATTAACATTAACAGAGATGCCTACGTAAAATGTCATATTTTTATTTTTTATTACTCTCAATTTTCAATTTTGGTCAGCTAAGATATTAATTGGTAATTCTCTACATTAATACCCTGTTTACTTACTAGGTAGTTTTGAAGCGAAGGTTCTTTGTTGTCTTCTTTAGATTTCTCTTCTATACCGCCGAGCATAAGTTCCAGAACTGAAGGAGATTTTCTACCATTGTTCTGTGAGTCCTCCTTAGCTTGAATTTGTAAATCTGCATTAATGAGACATTCATTTAGCACAATAACACAAATCACTAATCATTTATCCTTCTTTGTTTTACAAACAATGTTGTCAAATGTTTCTGTAAAAAAAAAAAAAAAAAAAGGATTATGACAATTCCCTTATGACGCAACTACTTCCATTAGTGGATGGAGGACAGGAGGTCTATGATCTTCTGGAGGTTGAAAATGTGGTAAATATTTAAAGAGATTGAAATCAACCTTTTTACCAATATGTTAACCCTTACAGTTCAGATTTTCTAGCACTGTTCCACTTTTGAAGACAGTGGGGATCATGTACCAGTTGGGGAAATCCTCCATTAAATCAATGGACCTCCAGTGCCACAAGGTAGCTTGGAGGGTGGGCGGTCATGTTCACACCAACCCTTGTCTCAGATATCACCTCAGATATGCTGCCTCTTCTTACCTCTAGTCACATTCCCCCAACACAGGTGTCCGAATTTGGAAACCTAAAATGATGGATGGGGTGTGCTGATGATTTTCTCCTGCGAGAAATGCTGGGTTGGCTCTACGTAGTATAATCTGTTACATTTCTTGAATGTTATCACACTTAATTAGAAACACATTTTTAGCATTTTAAAACTCAAAAGGTGAAGTAGTAACTAAAACAAACCCTCTGACAAACACACTGGATATCGGAACATGACAGGGAATGAAAAGTGAAATACAGTTTGATTCCGTGTCTTCACAAAAAGGTCCTAAGATGGCAATTTTATAACACAGAGAAAAAACAGACTCAGCTAAAGTAATCAAGCTAGTCTATCAAAAGAAAGAAAATATTCAAGATACCATTTTCAGAAATAACTCACACTCACCAGGCAATAATTTTGAAACACAAAACAGCTGCCGAAACAGTGACTTTTAACAAGAACATCAACACCCACTAGCTGAACGCTATAAAGAACATTCTTCTTAATGAAAACAAAGTAAATCAGAAGTAGCAAATCTGTAATTTTTCTTCTGAGGTGTTCTAAGATTATATTTTGATTCGGTGGATATCCCTCTGCCAGCATTTTTAAATTGAGGTCAGCTAAGCCAGGTTACCTGACATGCTGTATGTACAAGAAACTCCAATGGATTTATAGACCAGCATACTGAATGATCCACCTCTGCATGCCATCTAAACAGGACATTAGGTTTGAAGGTTTTGGTTGGGGTCTCCAGTAAGTTATGTGTACCGTACATTTTATTATAACTGCAGTGATGAATTAAAACAGCATTTGCTTCTACAAACGGAGCAAATGTTGTTTTGTTTACTGTCTCTTTAACAAGATTCACAATTAGCATTTTTATGTTTTCTGCATTATTAAATTCCTTTTTTCGTACACGTCAAACTGCGCAATGTATTGATTTTTATGGCTTATTTGGATCACAGTGTCAAGACCTAATTGAGTTTCCAATACAAAATCAATTGCATTAGGAATCAACAACCACAAAGTAACTGACATCTCATAGATGTGTTAAAAAAAGGAAACAAAGGGGGGCTGTTAGATCAAGATTGAGGAATACCTGTTTATTAGATCACTTGATGTAGTAACTGGACTATATATATATATATATATATACTATATATATATACACACACACACACATTAGACTTGTGCATTCAAAACTTTAATTTTCTTAAATTAGTTAATTTGTATAAATATCCATAAAAGAAGGGGTCCAAATTAAACGAAAACGAAGCAGAGTTAAAAGTTTTTGTTTGCATTTCATGGGGGTTTTTTCACTTTCATTTACTCTCTAACACTATCTCACTGATGTTCTCTCTCTCATTTCAGTGTTATACCAGCCTGATGTACTAGCCTCAACACACATCATCTGTTGGCGAAGTGGTAATCCGGGCAAGAATATTGCAGACGGAAAGAAACAGAGAGAAAGAGAAGCGTTTCAGCATTTCTCACCGTGGATCCTTCTGTATTATTGTGGTCTGGTGTAGTACTTCCGCAACAAGGCGGAGCCTCTGTGCACACCCTCTCCCCTGATTGGAGGAATGAAGGAGTGGCTCTTGCAAAAGTAAAACACCAGGACAGAATGGTGCAGACGGATCCGCAGAGAAACGGCTGTACACTGGTGTAGTACTTCCACGAACCATGGAAGGACAGTCCATCAATCGGAGGAGCGTGTATCAGTTAAGGCTCCACCCTCTTACAGAAGTACGCAGAGGAGGCTAGGTTAATGCAGGGGAGAGACGGGAGCAGCAGAGAACCGGAAGAAGAAGACACAAGAAGCAGAGACGAACCAGAAGCAGAGCTGCAGAGAAGGAGACGGAGAACCAAAGATCCGGAAAAAGGAAACATAAATTGCCCGAAAACGAACGTACTAAATATTTGTCAAAATTACTTCTGGTCTGTTTGCAGAATTGCTTCTGGTGTATTCCTGTAGACAAGTAAAATAAAACGGTTTTCTAGGTTATAGTTCCGTTGTCTATCAGCCTGGGATTAATATCCTTAACAGCAACTGAAAAATATTGTGTACAGAAGCAGACTGTACTATGGTAAATGTTTTGTTTATGTTAAAATCAGTCTGGAAGAAGGTAGAATTTTAATGAGAGAGAGTTTCCCTTGAAAAAGCATAAGGGATTTAACAGGGTGAGAAAGGTCCAATCATAATACAGCAAAGATATCAAGACATTCTGCATAATATGTCCATATGATCTCAGACAGAACAAACCGAAATACATGACAGACACTTACAATCGTAGGCTGATATGGTGTGTTAAAGAGTAGGCCCTGACCTACAATATTGGAAGCAGAACGTCACACAATGTGACACGAGTACAGAAGCATTGGGGCAAATGGCTCACAACGGTTGAGGGGGGAGGGAAGGAGAAGGTGAAAATGGAGGAGGGAAAGAAAAGGGAAGAGGGGTGGAGAAGAAAGGAAAGGGAAAAAAAGGAGTGAAGAAGGGAGGGGAGGGAAGCTCCCGAAAAACTGATGGAAGCTACTGTCTAAGTGTGCGTGGTGTCCAACAAGGAGTGAATCTGAGGACTAGAGAGAAATTGCATCCAGTGAAAACCGGTCCGTTGGTGTTTATCAGACATATCAGTAGCCAAGTGTATCAGTTCCTCAAGGATTTGGTTCTGTTCCACCCGCCTGACCCACTAACGAACTGTAGGGGGTGGATTGGGTCACCCCAATGCAAGGGGATCAGCGCTCTTGCCGCAGTCAGCAAGTGACGCACCACCGAGGACTTGAACCAGGAGATCGAGAAGGGCAAGTGATGAAGGAGAAAGAATTCAGGGCACAGGCTTGTCAGTAAGGGCCTGGATAAAAGAACGGATAGTCATCCAAATAGGAACTATGCGATGACAGTTCCACCAAAGGTGGAGGAGAGAGCATGACGACGCGAAACACCTGAGGAAGGATATTTTTAGAATGGGTGTGATTAGCGCATGCTTGAAGGCTGTACAGTTCCAGATGATACAGAAAGATTAAATAGGTGTGTAAGTGATGGACCAAGGGATGGACATAAAGACTTGTAATATGTTGAGAAAAGGCACTTTTTTACAAACCTTTATCTTTTGTCAGGCATACCTTGTAATGTCAGTGATTGCTCTCTAGAGATGGCAAGATTTTTTTCACCAAGTGAAGTTTCCGACTTGAATTTTGAATCCATTGATGGCTGTCTTGACATTTTAGGTCCCTAGGTGATGAAATTATAGGACATTGAAAGATTTGTTAATAGATGTAAATATAAATGCCAGAATGGTATTAAGGAACGGTGGTTTATATGACAATTCACGGTATCGCAGCAGCAAATAACCGTGTTAAGGCACCAAAGTGCTGGGATGAAGATAATGGTGTTGCCTAGAGAAAAAGAGCAGGTTTAAACAAAAAAAGTCTTGAAGCAGGGGTCCTTTTATTGAAATAAACATAAGTTGAACTTTTGTGAATCTATAGAAGTTTAATCTGATAAAATTAAGTACATTATATATATATATATTCACTGAGGACAGGTACATAAGTCAGCGTATGGAAAGTGCACTCTTTCCTGCTTTTAGGGTTAATGCTGGTACCAGCTTCAGCTGCTGCCTAATCAACACTGCTCAGCCCTATTTAGCTTCCTGAGTTTTCTCACTAAGCTGCTGATCACAGACAAAGAGAGAGTGTAAAACTGAGCCTGAGTGGTAAGAAAAACGTTATTCTGCTTAATTATTGCTTTGTGATTGGGAACCAGCTTAGCCGGCCAGTACTGTTAGACAAGAAAATACCTCTGTTTAGGTAGATTGTCCGAAGCCTAAATTTGTTGTCCGAAGCCCACATTTACTTTCACTCTAGTACACTCTCTCAGACTCTCACTCACTCTCATTTTCATTAACTCTTTCTCTCGTGATTGGTGAATGCCTCCCTACCTTCTCTGCCGACCACTTCTCCTTCCATGTTTCGCAGCTCCTCCTCCCTGTCTCGCATCTTTTTGTTCTCCTTCTTCCTCTCTTCTATCGTCTCTTTTCTCTCTCCTTTCTTTGTCCGCATCTCCGCTGACATAACCTCCCAGCAAAATAGTGGAGCTTCCAGTGACGTCCTTTCCCCGATCTTCCAATCGTGTGAAAGGGCGTCACCAGAAGCCCCACTTTGGTGGAAGTTCACGTGGGATTATTTTAGGACTAAATGGCGGAGTTTATGGTGAGGTCCTCTCCCCGATCTTCCAATCTCGGGGAAAGGACATCACCGGAAGTGTTGCCATTTTGGCCGAAGTTCACACACAGTTGCCTTAGGGGAACATTGCAGCACTTCCAGTGACATCCTCTACCCAGTCCATCCAATCGGGGTATAGGACATCATAGGAATCTCCATCATTTTAGCGGAAGTTCGCCGGGAGGTCATGTCCCCAGAGATGATGATGAAGAGAGAAGAATAAGAACATGCGACGCACAAATGCAGAGCTGCAAGACATGGAAGCAGAAGTGGACTACAGAGAAAGTAGGGAGACATTCAAAGAGAATTGTGATAGAGTGTGAGTGAAAAAGCACATTGATTTCTGACGAATATTAAGAGAGAATAGACAGAAGACAAAGAGTCACAAGGAAAATGCTTTAAATAGTCATGTAATGGCAGTAAACTTTTAGGAGCAATAGCTACCTGGCTTCTCGCTTTAATCTGGCTCAGTATTTTTTAACTGGGGGCATTTTGACATGTCTACAGGTTCAGTTTTAGCACCAGTCTTATAATAACAAGCATAGTAGTCACTTTTATAATTACCAGCATATTGCCCTTCACCCCTGTGATCTCTCATGGCAGTATAGTCACTGCGCTCTCTCATGTTACTGACTGTGACACTGTGTGGAAAAGGCACCCCGAGCGGGACAAATCCTACTGCAGTAAGTACAATATGATCGGACCTCTAACCTTTAAGCCACACCTGACATGACTAACAATTCCATAGTGACATGCCTTTTACGTGTGCGTAAATCTTTCTAGGTCTCCTTCTAAGAGTGAGTTAATTAAGAGTGAGGAAATTGCGCAATATCGGTTTATCATAAAACAATCCTGTTGATTATATATTCCACAACCTTGGTTGCAAAACTATTGAAGAAGATAGCGTACAGCAAAAAAATGGAATTCATTGGAACAGTAACAATAAAAGGGACAGTTGAATGTCACAGACAGTCTCACTTAGGAAAAATGCATACTATGGTAATTGTGGCTACTTTAATATCTATTCTTTAAAAACCAGCAGTCAATCAATGGCAGAAGAGTGCTCCTATTAAAATCACCGGGAGCACCTTCCTTGCACGCGCACATTAGACCCCAGCCACATTCACTGAGCCTTAGTTGGCGCTGACTGCTAGTAGGTATTGCACATGGCTTACCATATGAATAACAAATGGCTGGGAGGTGGAGAAAGGGACACTGGGACACTCAACTCCACCTCCCTGCCTCCCGGTGGTCTGAAGATTCATGCCACTGATTAACAGCTTGAAGTATAAAGACACTTTAAGGTTTATTCTTTACATAGTATTATATGTGAATACTACATCCACTGTATGCACTGTATTGGCCTCCAATGAACAGTGCACAGAAAATGGTAGAAAATTGTAAAGTTATCTTTACCTCTGGGCTAAATCTCTCAGGAAAGACATCCCCTTCAGAAGCAGAGACCTTGTCACTAAGCCTTGTTACGGAAGAATTAGTCGACACAGAAGTATATTTAGTACTGGAATGTACTTCCTCCGTAAGATCATTGTCTTCTGTGTACCTGCTTTTCTTCAGAAAGTTTCTCTGCTGTGGTGTTGGTTTAAAGTTTTCCTCTAGTGTGGAAATACTGACACCTTGTGCTAGAATTTTGAAAAGACGGTTATTTGTAGTTAAAGCAACATTGAAAGTGAATTGAAACAATAATCCAAAACATCATTTTGTTCAGGTTTATCTTAACAAGAGACATGCATCATTGATACATTTATTACTTTGTTACTTAATGTCTCCCTATGTTACATCACACTAAAGATATCTCCTCTATGGAGCACAAGCACAACACACAAAAAAAAGAATATGAACTTCATAAATAACACCATAATAAATGAATCAAGAGTGTCAACTTGCAAGCAGGGCCCTCTTTACATAATGTATTAGTTTGTATTAGTTTGTCTTAGTCTGTCAGTTACAGTTTTGTCATATTGACAAGATATTTATTGTAAGAAGAGCTGCATTATTATTATTATTTTTTGATGCTATATAAATGATAATAATTCAATCTTCAAAGGTGATTGCTGCCATCTTGTGGTAAAGACAAATATATGCAATAAACCAGTACCCCCAGAAATCTTATGTGTTTCTGTTCATAATAAATAATGCAAAGATAAGACCCATTTTAAAACAATCTGGTATACATTTTAGTTACTGAGATTACTACAAAACTGGGTCTGGTACCGTATGGATGTACCGGTATGTCCACAAAAGGCAACCCAATAATAAATATTTTAGTGTATAGTGTTGGGGTAGCTTGGTGGGTGGCTAGAGGGAATTGGGTAGACAGTGAAGGTTAGGGAGGGAGAACAAAAATATAATGTTTTTTAAAACGTTTTTTTGTTAAGTTCGAAATTAAATGCTTCAGCAATGAACAAGTGGTGTAGGGTGAAGTAGATATTACCTGACCCAGGTTGCCATGCTCAATACGTACATTCGGTATATAGAAATGTGGAAACTGAGATCCAATTAAAAATTTTTAGAGACCTCCTGTTTGAGGCTACCCATCAAATGTGCCCTGTGTTTTACAGGCAGCCATTTTTCTTGTAGAATGACCCAACTGGTGCCAAACTAAAGGCTCAAAAAACAGATGGAGAGTCTTAGGAAGGACTGCAAGTACCATTGCCCTATATGTGCCTCTCTGTCAGGACTCTGCATCAATGATTGTTTCATGGTCTCTAATACCAACGTAGATTATACATTTTTATATTATATATGTGTCTTCAGTTCAGTTAGCGTGAACCACAAAGGAAAAGGGGGGTCGTCTGAATTGGCACAAATCATATCAATACGTTTTTGATAGGAATTACCAAAAAAAAAACCTCAAAAAAGCCTTAGCATGTGAGGGGGTCTCCTTTTAATCAGGAGATGCAGGTGAACAAGTTTGGCTGGATTGCCCTGCCATAGTACATACCCTGTGCAATCCTAAGCAGCACAGAAGTGCTGATTGGTGGCCAAATGGCTGCATAAAAAGTTTCCCTTTAAGCCAAATAACAGCATTTAATTTAACATTTAACTCCCTAAGAGGACTAAACTGTACCATTAACTTATTTGGAACTATAAAAATGATCTAGCTTGTATGCACAATATAATAGCATAAAGGTTAAGTCACTTTGTGAGGCCTTATGGTCTAAAAGAAATTCACAAAGGAGGTAGTGGTTGCGCTACAACAATATAAAAAGAAAAAAGAAAAGCAGCACAATGGTGTAGTATGTTTGTACTGCAGGTATTAATAAAAAGAGGTGAAACAAGTGGTACTCACAATTTTTTGGAGCTATCCTAGCTCCAAAATGCATGTATGGGCGATACAATCCTCGCCTAAGGATGAAATAGCAGCAATGGTGTGGTACAAAAGTGTTGGTTAAAATCGTGGTTACACTTTTTATTCTGTAAAGTATAAATAAATAACCTTTTTACATTGCTCCTGGGACCATTTTCTTCTTTTATCAAGAAGGACACCTGCTGTTCCAATATCCTTGGTGGGGATCATACCACCTACACCTGTAGGAAAGAGCAACCTTGAATTTGCTCTTAACCACGATTTTATCCAGAGTACCACACCATTGCTGCTATTTCATCCTTGGGCGAGGATTGTATCGGCCATATGTGCATTTTGGAGCTAGGATAGCTCAAAAAAAAAAAAAGTACCACATTTCTATATCTTTTTATATATACCTGGAGTACAAACATACTACAACATTGTGCTGCTTTTCATTTTTCTATTTTATATCGTTGAAGCGCAACCACTACCCCCTTTGTGAATTTCTACTATCAATCAATCAAAAAGAGGAAGTGGGCTGCTGCTCTATTTTATGAACTTTTAAGAATTTGTTTAGTACATTTTGAACAAAGAATTGCCTTGTCTAGCGCTTTTTCCATCCCCCTTGTTTTCTATTTCTTATAGTCTAAAACTTGTCTCATTCATATGAACTGTATGTCAAATATAAGAGTATGGTTTCTCCTTATAAGCCTCTAAAATGTTTCTGTAAATATTTTGAGTATCAGAAAACAAGTCCTTACTTAAAACAGGGGATTTTAAACGTGCTTCCCTTGGCTTTGGTACAGGCTTGCTTTCCTTATCATCTATAATTCTTGCATCCTTCTTCTTTTCATCCAGAGGTGGGGACTTCAGCACACCGCTGCCATAAATGTCTGTCTTTTTTTCAGAATTTTCATTATTGCGGTCATTTAATTGGTGTTTTGTTTTCAGAAAGGATAGCTTCTGGGGCGCCTCATTTTCTTCATCTGAGATGTTGAAATCATGAAAGGTTTTCTTTAGTTTTGATTTCAAAAAATTCTCTTCATCTGAAGACTCATTTAAGCTATCTGTAACAAAATAAATGCATAGTGTTTATTACAGCATTGTATGTATTATCCTTACAACTGCAGCAAGCAGACTACATAAATTGTCAACCCTATCCAACGCCTTTCAGATGAACTGGAATGGAGATTGCAAGCCAGGACTTCTCCTCCAACATCTGACCTCACAAAAGCTCAACAGGATGAATGGGCAACAATTCCCACAGAAACACCCTAAAAGCCTGGAAGCTGTAGTAGCTGCAAATGGCGGACAAACTTCATATTAATTTCTTATGTATTTAGAATGCAATGTCATAATGGTAAGACATGTGTAATAGTCAGGTGTCTATACTGTATATGTATTATTTCCTTGAGATATCCACTCTTTAAATCGATAGATTTAATATTTGTGTGATTGATAATAGATTTTTAATCTTAGCCACTTACTCCTCGTGAGTTACTCTTGCTAAAATATATATTTAGAGCAGCTCATACATATATTTTACTTACTGTTGAGAATCACAGTGTTGGGGTTCGTGTATTTGTGAGCCAGCTCCTTTTTGTTCTACTTGCGTGCTCATATTTATATTTTAGCCGAGTTTAAAGGGTGCCCTGTTGCTGAGTGCAATAAATGATAACTTAAACCAGAGTATAAATAAATACATATTTACCATCGCTATCAAATTCTTCAGAGTAATCTGAATTTTCAGGTTCTTCTATAGCTTGCTGTCTTGAAACGCGTGCACTGATTGCTTTCTTCAGTTCATCCTGCAAGAACAGTAAAATGAACAATATCAACTTATGAGGAGAAAACAAGGGGCGCAGCAACGCATATCATGGATTTTTACATCAGGGCTCCACAAACCCCAGGCACTGTGGCAACTAGAATCCACTTCCTGGCTCCCAGGGTTTTGTGGGACAAAGGGATAGAGAATGGCCAGGGCTAACGTTGTGAATCTGTCACCCCACGCTTTCATGCGGGGACAGGGTGAGGAGGGTGCCGTCCAGCAGGGTCAGATAATATGCATGCCAAATGCACAATGGCAGAAGATAGGCAGTGGCGTGGCAAGCCTCTATAGTGCCCTCTACTTATATTGGCACCTTTGGTAAATATAAGCAAAGAATGCTGTGAAAAAATGTCTATAGTTTAGCCCTTTGATTTTTTCTTTGCAAAAATACTCTGCTTTCATTGATGTCAGACAATTGTAAACACAACACAGGTTTATCTTCCCAAAGAAATTGTGAAATATATGTGTGGCAAAATTATTGGCACCCTTTTAGTCAATAATCTGCTTCCTCCCCTTCCCGATATAACAGCTCTGAGTCTTCTCCTACAATGCCTGATGCCTCAGAATACATGACAAGGAATCTGAGACCCTTCCTCCATACAGAATCTAGATCCTTCAAACATTGAGGTCAACGCTGGTGAACTCTCCTCTCCAGTTCAGTTTGTCAGTCTTCTATTTTTGTGTTGATTTTGATGCATGTTTTGGATCATTGTTCTGCTGGAAGATCCACCCATGGCCCATTTTAAGCTAACTGACAAATGCAGTCAGGTGTTATATTAATAGCTTTTGATATTTGATATTTCCAGTTGACTGGAACTTCTTGATTATTGCCCTGATGGTAGAAATGGGCATTTTACATGATTTTGCTATTTTTTTTATAGCCACTTTCGTGAAGCTCAACCTTTTGCTACAGATCACAGCCATATTCCTTGGTCTTACCGATTGTAATGAATGACTAAGGGAATTTAGCCCATGTGTTACCTAATATTTATACCACTGTGAAACAGGAAGACATGGTTGAGCAATTTCCTGTTCCTAGTCACCCAGGTGTACTAAAAAATAAATTATAAATATATTTCTCTCATATGAATTCATACATATAATTTTGCTGCGTATATTTAACATTTGTTTCTTTTATTTGCACATACATCTGTTTGTAGGCTTCATTTTACACATTTGTATTATTTGAGCCTGGGACTAGCTTGGCGCACTGACATTTTTCTATTCCCTGCTTGCACATGGGTATATGAGTGTAGTGTTAGTGTTTATGGTGGTATTAGTGAATGGTGTTCTCATGCGTGTACATGAGTGTAGTGTGTTTGTAGTGTGATTACAAGGTTAGCATGTATGTGTCTTTTACTGTATGGTGTGTGTGTAAGTGTAAGAATAATGGTTAAACAAAGAAGCTTGATGGTGTACCCCTTGTCATGAGGTGTACCATGTGTTTTATGTTGTACTGGATTGCGGGAGAACTAGATCGTTGGAGTTCAGGGTCAGAACATCCATCTCCTCTGACTTCCAAAAGCCGAGCATGGGGGTTAGATGCCTATATGTTTTGTAGCCTGAACAGGGATGCGGCATGCTATGAACTCTGCATCTTACTGATTGTGCTAGAGGCATACATTACATAATAATATTATATGGTAACTCAAATCATTATTCATTATAGTTTTTTTTAATTATCCAGTTATATTCAAACATAGTTAAAAACGCATTAATATTCCTTCATGATCGTATTAAGTGTATATGTTTGCACTGTTGATACTGCTGATAGCAGTGTTAATTATCATTAATCTTCCTATATGTAACTGTCTGTGCTGATCATTATGTTGCTTATAGTTTAGCTGTATCTTACAGTGATTTGATCATTTCATAAAAATGTATTGTTCTTGCTTAATGTTTTGCTTATACAAACTTGTTATTGTCTCTCATTTCAAATA
>VKOC01010015.1:0-14749 GCA_009364415.1 Spea multiplicata
CATATTATTATGGGGCAGAGTGGCATATAGGGAGGTATAAGGCATTTCAGGAGGCAGATCTCTGACAGTCGGGGAATGTCTACGCGACGGACGCAGACAACCCCCGCTGCTAGCCACACCTCCTTCCGGCTGCAGCGGATGCTGTCTACGCGGATCGCGTAGACGTCAACCTGCTGCCCCGGCAATACAGAGTAATGCACGGGGTACCGGTAAGATGTGTGAGGGTGGTGGCGGATCAGGAGGATCACTCAGGTCCCCTGTCTAGGCGTGCGGGGGATCTGGATCTTAGTATCCTAATCAGACCTCTATTTGAGGTCTGATTAGAAGACGACCCCGAAAAAAACCTCATCTTATAATCGAGCAAATGCTCTGAAAAAAACCTCATCTTATAATCGAGCAAATACGGTAATCTTTATTTAATAGGAAAGAAAGTAAACAGAAACTTATGTTTAGCTTCCGGTCATACAGTTTTGACTCTGCACCTCACTCCATCCTTACAACGGCTGCCTTAACCATCAACAGAGGTGGAGCAATAACTTAATGGGGAGTTTTGAAGATTGAAGTTGAGATGGAGGCTTTAATGGTATACACATTACGTGAATTTTTGTGTATATAGTTACATAGGTTTATATAGAGCAGGGCAGCGCAACACCAGTACTACAACCAGTCATTTAATTACATTTTAATTGGGATGTCATGTGCTCAAATTGGAATATCCCAAACCTGTGGCCCTTGAGGACTGGGAGGACTGGAGTTGTGCAGCCCTTATTTAGTGTATCAAGCTTTTATTTTGGATTGGTGACAGATCCACTCATGGTTTTAGCAATCCATAAATAATCGGGTATTATCTTGTAATCTGCTGTAATAAAATTAGCTCGTCAGACTATAAATTTCTCATTACTCACCAATAAACGAGGAGCCCATGATCACTACATTTCGGTTTATTGCTGTTTCACTGATTGCGTTGGCATCTTCTGGGGTACGCAGCAGGAAAACATTTTTTAAATTGGAGCCAGGGCAACACAGTCCCCTTGGTCTAAATCAACAGAAAAGTATGTCGATGGCAGAGTAAAATTTAGGTGTGCACAAAAATGTTTCTATCATCATATCCGGAGTGACATGCAGAGGAACACCGCACCACAGACTGCCAAGAATGGGGAACAATATGTTTTTAAGAATATGAAGGGGACTATGGTAAGATAGCTGTATAAAGATGATGAGAAGTTATGTTAGGGGGCATTAAGATGGAGGGAGATGATTGCGAAGCAATATGGGGCGATGATGGAAACTTGGATGGCGATGAAGAAGAAATGTCATTACGCCAGCTTAAATATTTTTGGGTTTTTTGTTTGTTTCTTTGGAAGGAGGCAAGGAAGGAGAGGCATATCCCTTTGAGAGAGAAAAAAAAAAAAAAAAAAAACACACAACAAACCCCACCAAACACTGAGGATTTTCTTTCTCGGCAAACAAATATTGCAAAAAAAAGTTTTAAATTTGAAAATCACACCCTATTTTAATTGTTACCCAGTTCCTGAGAATTACATTTGCATAAAAGGAAATACTTTTATGTAATACTTATATGTATTGCATTTGAAGTTCATTTTGCTAATTTGAGTACTTTTTGTATTCAATACTGCTTTGGTGTCGGGTTAATTTAAGGTAACAACCCAGCAATACACTATCTAGGGCCACTGCGGGTGGCTCATCAGGAAATTTCAGTGATTTAGTCATTCACTAGACATTTGACCCGTACAGTTTATGTATTAGAATATTGTATAGAAACCCACCACCTCTGGATAAGTATTGTAGGTTGGATAGGTTACCTGCTTCCAGTAGCTATCAGAAGCTGACTGTACAGAAGAAAAGACCCATCTCTAAACTTGATCTTAGCTTCATCTGTATTGACAGAAACCACCTTAAACGTAAATGAATAAATAAGTAATTTGTAATAAAGGCAGAGTTTGTATATAGCACCTGCTTCTCAGCCTTGGAAAAAGAAAAACATTGTATCATTGAAAACACTTAATAGTTAGAGTTCACTAAATGGGAAGGATTACTTTAAAGGGAGTTTGCAGGTGAGTTGCAGTTAAGACTCACCAATTTCATTATGCATTATAGAGGGTCAACCCTGTTCGCACATATGTAAATCAGTGGAGTCACCTCACTGACTTAATTATGCATTATGCAGGGCCAGCTCAGGCTTTCCATAATACATGATGACACCTCTCAGCTAAAATTGCAACTCTCTTTCAATCATGGTGAGTAAAACTAAATATGCGTGTTTATTTAACACAACAAAGATATTGAGGGCATCAAGAATACACTTCTACCACAATCATAGTCAAAGCTGAAGATTTTTTTTTTATTATTTTCACAGATAAAAAGTAAATTCAGAGATATTTCAAGTTAGAAACAAAACTGTTTTTTTGTGGGATGCTCAAAGTTAAACCGAATAGAATACCAGGGATGCAGGGGTACAACAGATCTATATTGACCAGTTATCAAACCAAGCTGGCTGATCTCGTGGTCTTATTTTGCTGAGTTTACCAACAAGTCACCTTCATAACCCAAAATGGAAGGTGACACTGTGTTTAGATGTAAACAAAAAATAAATAAATAACCTTTTGTTCCTTCCTTACATATGTTTTTTTTTTACTTGTTTGAATAGTAAGTGTTCTCTGCGTTCTCGAATATTAAACAAACAAAAAAACATGCCTCTTTCTCTGTCCAGACTTCGATGCCATGCTCCAGGAAGAATTCTGGTGGCCGAAGGTAAAGATCTGTGGCTTTTGCATTCATTACCTGCAAGTAATAGTGGACAAAGTACAAAAGTATGAACTCTTGTTTGTTTTACACCCAATTTTTACCCATGTATGGTGTTTGTACGAAGGTGCTGTATGTCGCTTCCCACGTTAAGAAGGACTGGATCTACATTAATTATATTTCTTAAAGATATAGACACCGCGCATGTCCAATCAGTTTCCTGGGTTGAGCATCTCCTGTTCATCTAAACAAGATTAGACCTATGCTTTTTACAGGGTTCTGTGATTCTCTGTATGCTTTTTATTTTTATGATGGCGCTATATGTCAATAATAATTAACTACGTAATAGTAAGGCACCAGATTTGAAAATAAATATAAAAACATTGTGCTCATGATTTTTGGCTAATGGTTTGTTAAAATACAGAGAACTTCCTTGAACCTCCATCAGATGGCGCTGCTGGAAATAATTCTGAAACAAAGCTCATTTATAATTCGTTCTAAGACAAGAAGGCAAAACATGCATTCAATGCAACGTATTCATGCGTCTGTTTCTAGGTGATTTCATAGAGTGGCTAATTAAAAGTAATCCTATTAAACTGTCTTTCCACGGTTGCTACAAATAATCAGGGTATTCCTGTAATAAGATGCAGCTGAGGATAGCAATGCAACTACTGAGAGACTACTACTCCCATCACACTCTGCCAAACAAAATATGTTTTCTGTTTACCCCTTTTTGCGATGTCTTGAGATTAAACGGTGCAAATCATTTGGTGGACATTCTGGCGAGGGAGAGAAGGCTCACGTTTGTGCTCCGGATTTCTTTTCCTGTACATGCACTGGCAAGTGAGGTTGGAGCCCCACTATCCACTCCAGTGTGAGTGCACTGGTGACTTTTATTGTTAACTAAGGAGGAGGTTGTGTGAAATATTTTTTTAAGTAAATACAAATACATTCGCCTGAGCCCGCTCAGCCTTTCTTGTGATGCATAATGATAGTGGTGTATTCTACACTAGGTCAACTAGGCCTAGGGAGCCATGTCCAGGGGCCAGGAGCCCCTCAGCCTCACAAGGAGCCAATGGGCCACCTGGAGATCAGGCTGGAGGGCCACTGCTCTATGGGGTGGTTAAAGGTGAGATCAACACTGCCTCAATTGATAGTTTGCATCTGGCAGAGCTCATCCTCAAGATGCAGAATGGATGGAATGGCGGCATGGAAGGCAATAAATACGACACTGGGAAATCTTCAACTCTGCTGACAACCCCCTTTTTGTGAATAGCTCCCATTATTTTACAAATATATATATATATATTAGATGGTGAAGCCCCATTGCAGCCATCTTGGTCATTTCCTCGGGCACAGACCTTGCTGAGCTTTGTCCTGTCGTAGGGGATGTGCTTCTCTCTCGTCACCATTACAATCCTGCCCGTGTACCCTTCCTGCCGGAGAGTTTCAGCACACACCAGCGCAGCGGGGCCTGCAGGGACATAACAGCCACGAGTAAAAAGAGATGGCACAATCCACATTCCCTGAATTCACAGCAACAGAACCGGGAGAACAAGTATTCGAAATCTAAATGATCAGGGCTGCCACCTTTCTTGGAAAAAATACGGATCTGTTTAATGGTTGACAGTGGTGGCAATGTTTATACGATATGGTATTTGTGGATTCACTATGAAAACATTTAACGCAGCTCAGCTGCAACGTTTGGCCCTATGTTTATCCCTTGTAACTTCTTTTTTACCTGTTCCAATAAGAGCGGCAGTGCTTCTATCCCCAGCGGAGCGCCTGCTCATGCATTTCACCCTTTTCACGGTCTGCAGCGCCTGCAACACACAAGCCAAGCTCTAAACAGGGGACATGGCGCTCCAACTAATTTATTTATATGGAAGCCTTGAGGCAAATGCTTTGATGTGAGAAAAGAAAACTAGGCGTGGATCACACTCTACCCTCTTATCCAAATACACCCCTAACCGTCCTCTTCATTCCTCTCACAACCTGTATCTCTCTCTTCTTCCGTCATTACCTCTTCTCACTCCCGTATTCAGGATTTCCTGACTCAATCGACTCATCCCTGTCCAAGCAGTCGTCTTCTATTGTTTCACTTCCCCCTCAACCATCGACTAGACTGTAAGCTCACAAGAGCAGGGCCCTCTTAAAATTATTTCACCGACTGTTTTCGCTGAAGTAACAATGCTACAGAATCCGCTGGCGCTATATAAATAAATATAATGTAATACTACGATTCACTGACACCTCCAGTAATAGGCTGCAGGCTTTACCTGCTCGCTAGTGACAATGCACACTGCGCCTTTCTCCACCGTCACCTGTGGAGAGAGAGATAAAAACCAGTTTGTTAAAACATTATAATGATATAAGTATTAGTATGCCTTAAACAGGTTTCCTGTGGCCCAGTGCACTAAAATCACATGTACTTGTGACCCTATTCATGTACTTATAGGAGGGGGGTAGGTAACTTCTAGCCCAAATGACAAGTCAAGCCTAGTAACCCAATAATATTGTGTGCTAAATAGCTAGACGACAAGAAAATGTATATATGGCTATTTAAGTGTGCAGTTCTCTTCATCATATAATACAATCGTTATTGAAAGGAGTCAGGATATAATCTTCATTTTTTTCAGTTTAGGGTGCATTGCCATTTTTTTTTTTATAATAGTCAAGTATCATTAAAAAAAAAAATTTGAACTGAGTGCGGTGGAGAGGTCCCAGTGGTGACTTAATGAATGCATAGTTTTGTCTGTACGTACATCACATTTTTTTTTGTAAATGTTTCCTATTAGTTTTGATCTATGCATCCTCTGTCTGCCATCTTTACATACCATATACCTGTCCCAGAATGTGCTAATCACATTTCTGCTTCAAATTTTAAACAAGGATACCCAAGCCGTCCTCTCCTATCGTCTCACTTCCCCCTCAACCACAGACTAGATTGTAAGCTCGCAAGAGCAGGGCCCTCTTCTCCTTTGCACCAGTTTGTTATTGTATGCGATTCTAAATTGTTCTACTGACTGTAACAGCGCTGTGGAATCTGTCGGCGCTTTATAAATAAATGTAATGTAATGATATTCCAGTGAAATTTCCCCCAAATATAACATAATGATCTGTTTCTGCCAATTCTGAAGGGACACTCCAGCTTTTATATGCACCTCAATGTATATAACAACTGAACATGTCCCTTTCCATGGTGTTCTTCTAGCAAATGCATGGGGCGATTCTTCCCCTGCCTCTCAGCCATGGTCTATGTAGGGTATGTGTTCAGCTAAACATATCTCGCAATACAATTACTATCAGTCAGCTCCGCCGCTGGCTAAGTGAAAACTTGGGGTACTTTGCCATAGCGACGGGTTGGGCAATATATGGCCATGTAGTGTGATGGAATCTCCAATATTTATGGTCACGGAAGCCTCTGTGCCATGGGCTCCTCGAGGGGACTGAGTGCCAGCTTCATTCCTACAGACTATGGGCCCTGGTGTGGAGTGCCAGGTTTCCCCAAGTACAAGAGACTCTAAAGACTGGAGCTCGGACACAGATTTGTGGCACCTGCATTTTGGGAGGGGGTTTATGGGTGGTGGAACTCTCCATCGGGTCAGGACTTACAGGACAGAGACCTCCATGGCCAGTATATGTACCTAGATCTGATATCCAGCAGGTTGCAGCCAGAAGTCAGGGAACCTCTCGTGTTTACTATCCTCCCCACAGATACAATAGCGACCCCCTACGGGGCTGAGGAGAGCTGAGTGCAGATGCTGAGCCATTTGCAAAGGAGGACCTGATGGAGATCTTTGTGTGGCTAGCTGTGTATTTTGTATGTAAACTACCCCCTTACTGTTTAAATACCCCTGTGTTTCCAAATAAACCAAGTCCTGTTTTCACCTCAAGGTGAGTGATGTCTGATGCTTGGGGTGGGCTGCTATGATCCTTTATTGCCCTTTTCAGAACAATAGCCACACCGTGTAGCTAAGCTTCGGCTACCCAAAGTGCCAGCGCGGCTCCAGTGCAGCGACGTCCCCCCTTCTCTCTACATCGCTGGTTTTGTATGGCGCTGAAGGGGTTAATTCTTGGTTCCCCGGCAGGAGGAAGCAACGTTTGGCAGGAGTATCCAGTCAGGGTACAGGGCTTCACGTCCCATTCATGCCTTAGATATGTGTTTTTAGAATGGTGTTCACGGGGTATGCACTGAATTCTGGTTTTGTGTACTTGCTCATTACTAGTCTAGCAGCAGATCTGAATGCCTGTTATGCGTTTTGGGTTGTGCGCTCCTCTATTTTGTATATTTATTTATAGGAAACATAATTTCAAGCAGCCAATTATGGGAGACAAGATGCTAAACTAAGCATATTAACTGTAATCCTCATCTGTCTTTAACATAAATCTCCCTTGGGCTGTGCTTCAGGCGCAGACTCATGCGTAAACTGTTCTAACTTGAGCTAGTCAGTAGAATACGCCATAATTAAAAGAAATGATACGTGCATCGTTCTTCATGCAGAACACAATACTTCCTTGCGTAATTAACGCGTATTTCATTATTATATATTATGTGACATGGGTTGGCTTTAGTGAAGAAATAGACTGTTACCTTGAAACAGGGTAGACTATCAAGTCCAGGATATTCTTCAATGTCTCCTGTCTTGACATTGAAGCAGGCACCATGCCAAGGGCATCGAACTCTATCACCCTCCAGGACACCTGCAATAACCCACAACAGAATAGTACCAGCACTTCCATTTCATTGTATCTGCTTGCCCTGGGCCACCAATAAATGACTATTTATAGCTTTACTTTGGCATTGTATTTAGAAGAGGTGCTGTAGTTAGAAATGTTGACCATACTATTAATAAATCCTATGGTCCATAATACAGAAAGGAGTACTGTCCATCAAACAGAAAGGAGAATGTTGACCAGCGTTGTAAAACATTTTGTTGACATAAAATACTTTATTTACCAAAAGCTGATGGGTAAAATACCTTTACTTAGTGGTGCTCCATAATGAGAACACTTGCTGCCCACAGCACTGAAAGCTCCGTTACTCCTAACTACAAGAACAGGGTATCCGTGAACCTCAAACTCCCGCATCCTGCAAGCAAAGACGAGAGTAGAGATTTCCGTGAATACACAGTCATGCCTTTGGGCGTAATATATATAAACACTTAAATAATCAAATATTTTATTTGTTTTTGACAAGTCTCTGAACTTTTAAAACTTTAAAGCTTTTTTTATTCTTTGCTACAGCAGATAGCTAAACACCACCAGATACATGTACGTATGTATGTATGTATGTATGTATGTACGTATGTATGTATAAGAGTTGCAAAATACATACTGTATAAAATTTAAAATGCAACTACTCTTTAAAGATGGTGCGATATAAAACAATAAAAATAATAATATATTTTGAATCATTGGATTTTTTTTATTTTTTTTTTATTGATTTTCACAAAAGTCCATAATCTTTGAAAGGTAAATGAAGTTTCCATAACAAAGTTATCTGCTAAATGCTAACAGCAGACTGAACAAATAGCCTTTTCTATATTATGTAACCTAAGAATCTGAAGATGTGTATACACACACACACAAACCCCCCCTCCCCCCCCCCCCTCGGTGATGGATGTGGATGCCAAATGCAACGGATGCAAACCATAAAAAAATGGCCGAATTATGGAATGGCAGTGGGGAGACAGATTTTCTCACATTAGTTATGGCTTCATCTCCACAGCAATAAGTCTGCAGATGGCCATTTAAACCAGTACTTACTCGCCATCTTTCATATCCGATTCCTTGCACAACTCATAAGTGAATATCCCCTCCTCCATTCTGTGTTTCTTGGTCAGGAACTGTACAGAAAAAAAATAATAATATGAAACCCTTAGGCCAGCCCTCATAAAGACCACCAGTAGTTCTAGCCTATAACCCAACCCTAGGATAGAGCTAATACTTTTTCCTCCCCTTTGGAAACATTTCTGTGAACGCCCATACCTGCATTGCTGCCTGCTATAAGACAGATGCCTCTGCCTATGGAATTGAACAGTATTACCGGAACATCAATAAAAGGAAGACAACCCGACTGCTTCTCCAGTACCTGATATTAGTGTGAATGTGCCGAGTCTCTGTGGACCGTCTGGTTCTTCTGTTTGTAATGTTTCCCTTTGGTGGACACACACGGACACACACACACACACACACACAATATAAAATGTATTCAATATTAGATGCAGTCTGGATATCTGGGGGTGCAGCACAGAGCTGTCGATGACCAAGACCCTCGACTCGGCCACTGAAGACACATGCAAGCCGGACCAATGCCGACCAGCGGTATTCAGTATCAGTACACCATTGATTAGATGTTAATACCGAAACTATACATGACCTTTTGTAATACGCTATCACATTAACTCCACCGGGAGTACGCCCAGGCCGCAGCTGCTATATATCCATTAGCGAAGGCTTCTCACCTTTCCCTTAGTCCTTTCACCCAGCACTAACCTATACAAAGACTTCTGTCTTCTTTCCACCTGAAAAATTAAACAGTGTAATCAGCAGGAAAGGTGGCGATTTCCCAACCCCCGTCTCAAAGCCTGGTTTCTATGATTCATGAATATAGGCAACAACCGGTAAAAGAACTTCTCTGAGATCTGTATCCTTGACGGGTCTTCATAAACGATTAAAAAAGCCAGGCTGCCAAACCAGACCCCCAAATACCTTTGGTACTACTTATCGGTTAACTTTGGTAAATTAATGGCAAGATTTACTTCTGCGTTTAGGTACCCACAAAAAGCATTGTAAGGAGTAAGATTTTGTGGTCAGCTCTAACTCAGTAAATTGGCTGGAATAAAGAATGTCTTAAAGGAACGACCATGCTTTAACGTTTAGATTTTATTTAAAAATAATTCCCCACACAGATGGATTCTTGGACATTTCTGTTGCGTTACGATCCCTAAGGGTTCCTGGTTCATGTCCTGGTATGGCACGAATGGACGCTCCGCTGCCTGCCTTCTCTTAGGAAATAGGCAGTCGTTAGTTAAGCAAGCAAGCAGTGAATCTGCCAAACACATCTCCCATATGCCAAGCAGCATATCTAAGGGGAGTCTGCAGAATCCCCCCATGTATTTGTAATGGGGGCAACACAAACATTTAAAGGGACCAACAAGAGATCACATGCATTAATGTGCATACAATGGCTGGAGTCCCCCTTTTATCGACTGACTTAACCGTGATCTATTCCACTCGGATCAAACTTACCCACTCACGAAACCTTCGAGTCAATATCATTACTTCCTTAATTTCAAAGATTCTTCAAGAACCAGCGGCTTGTCTTTGCCACAAATGTTTTGCTAACTGATAAGAGCTTTTTGGTTTAATGACAAATTAGTGCAAGTCCAATTTGGAAAACGGCCAAAGCGATTCATACAGAATCATTTCACCAACACTAAAAGGTTTGTTCGAATTAAATAATTATTGAGATCTTGGGTCCTTTTTGAATACGTGCCTTAGGGAACAGAATTGTTCATCAGCCTTCTATTGTGTAGTAAGGTACTTTTTGCATTGGAGCCCCTTTTAAGAAAACAGAAGCATACTCAACCCGCCAACGATGGCACCAGGAAAATTAAAGCCCATACGGTGCATTGCGCGTCCCTTTAAATTGAAGATATTTTGGTAACAGAATTTGAAGTTACTTAAGGTCCTTGTACTAGTTCTCGATTAGTTGAATAAATTATTTCAATATTTTATTACTACATGCACGGAATATATGATTTTGAATGACAGAAGTGTTTTCTATTTTAAGCAGATATATTTATTGCAGGAAAAAGATGGGCATTCAGATCCGCTGCCAAGTTTTGTGTTTCTATGTTTATGAAACAGTTAAGTAAGAAGCCTTACGTTCCCGGATCGTTATTAATAAAAAGGGTACACCTGGTTACGGGCTGCCAGCCCTGCTTTCATTAGACGTCATTAGATGAAATGTGACACATATATGGTTTATAGCGTGATGTATTATCAGACCACAGAGGGTCTAAGACTATTTATGTGACTTTGACAGCATATTTTAAAAATTCACTATGAATTAGAAGAACGATTTACCGTATTTTACACAAGTGGATTTAACACTGTGATGCACTCATACACAGTAAACACCCTGAACTCAGGAAACAGGGACATTGGAGGAGGGGCAGGGGTATTTGGGACTAAAAGAGGGACACTTGGGAGGTATGTATTATTAGTGATCCGGGTACTGATGCTGGCATCAGGGTACTCACCTGGAAGGAGTCCACTCAGCAACACTGCTGTCACTCTCACTCACTGCCGATCTGTTGTGTACACTCCCGAATCCGCGGCCAAGTTGCCTACTCATGCTGGCACAGCGTCCAGCCATCCACCAATCAGAATGATGATCGCCGAGCCCATACACTCACTGACCCCGCCCAGTGTCTGGCACACTGAGCAGGGGTTAAATAGCTGGGAGCCGGAACACCCTTTTGATGCTGTAACGATACGCATTCTGTGTTACATAAGATGCGGCTGATCGTTACCAGCCTTTCCGGTAGGGTTACGAAACACCCTGATACCGGCACAGCAATCGGGCACACGCGGTTATAATAGTCTCTGTCAAACCACTAGATGCGTGAGGCTGTGAAATGCCCCAAATCCCTACGAGCTGATAGTAATACCGAACTACCATCCGGTGTACGGCTGCTGGCCACAGCAATTACCGCATCCTGCAGCCAGCATACCTCCCAAGTGGACAGTCACTCTGTTTCTTCCCAATAATGTGTGTAGAAGCAGCAGAAAATGGGTTAATAAATTAGGGTTTATTAGTGTGTGGAAATTAAAAGCATTCTTCTAAACGCTGCTACATAAATAGTTATCGATCGGTCCCAAACCATGGGAAACTAACATTAAAATGTCCCCGTATTATCCGTATTCAGATTTCACCAAGGGTCGGACTCCTGGCACGCCTAGCAAATGCCCAGCGGGCCGCTTACTGACAAACTCACTCTCTCAGATCGGGTGTACCAGGAAAAGGAAAGTTCCATAGAGAGCGCCCTCTATACTCCACAGAGCACTTCTACACCATGAGTAGATTTGCATATGCAAATCAGACCTATTGCTCTCTTCTTGATGCCATGGTGACCATTTCTAAATATTTTTGGTTCTTGTATAGAATTCTATGTGAAAAAGAAATAGTTGGCATATTCTTATTTGTGATTTTTGCCATGAAAGTTCCTTCAAGAGAAGGATTTTGGACTTCTATCTTTCTCTCCTTAACTTGAAAAGCCTGGGTCCTAGCGGGATATATATACCGATCAAAAATGCATCTATTCCGTGCTTGCTTCGGCAGCACATATACTAAAATTGGAACGATACAGAGAAGATTAGCATGGCCCCTGCGCAAGGATGACACGCAAATTCGTGAAGCGTTCCATATTTTCCTGGGGAAAACAACAGGCAACATCTCAGGTCAAGCAAAGTCTTTTCCTTGGGAAAACAAAAGCTAACACCTTAGGTTAATCAAATTCTTTTCCACCACTGAGCAAAGCGACGTAGCTTAGCATCGAGCTATGGGCTATCCAACGCAAAACATTTGTGTTCATCAATAGCTGTATCGTGAAAAAAGTTGACCATCTGACCTTAACGAACGCCAGCAAAAAAATAACATAAAATCATTGGTGCAGTTTCAATAATAAAAACGCTTTTGGATTTGTTTTGTTTTAGTGCAGTCACCTATTTGACATTTTTGCCCCGAAAGTTTCATTAACAGTGTAAAACTTGAATCATACCTGCCAAATGCCCCATTTTTAATAGAACAGTCACGATTTTTAGGGATTGTCCTGCAGAGCTGCACTACTGTCTCACATTTATGGTCAGCGGGATCGTGGGCTAGTTAGAGAGATCATCTGATTGCCCATGACTGGCCCACAGTCCTGTGAAATGGAGGTCTATGCTGAAGGACACTCAAAGATATGAATCTGTGGTTTGGATATGGATCTGTGGCTTTGGAGTTGCCCCTTTTGCCCTGAGATAAAGAAGGCTCTGTGAATATATTCTGTCTTTGTAGCATAATTTAACATTGTTATATTTTCAGGTACTGTATGTATCAGATCTTTTCTGCATTTTATAAAAAAAAATACTGTCTGCACCACACAGAGGTAAATAATAATACAGATGAGAGGTGGATTTTTACATCATGGCCCATGAATGCATGGGATCTGCATTAAGCTATGGTGAATTTAAGACTAGACCGTGGACCGATTAAGGTCTGAGCCTTTACAGCAGGAAAAAATGGGCAGACTAGATGGACCAAATGCTTCTCATCGTCCATCAAATTCATTGTTTCTATAATGTCAATGTTGCTCAATAAACATGTTACCATCTTCTAACACTAGGTGTCACTGTAACATAGACAATTTTTAAATCGACATTACAATGCCCCATACAGCCTCACTAAAACGAATGCATGCTAAATTACTTTAATATGTATTCTTTAAATAAAAGAGCACCTTTTGCACCTTTGCGACATATTGTTACTCCATTTTTGGCTTCTTGAAGCGCATCTGCTGCAGGCCAAGGAGCTGGGGGGCAGGCAAGTGCATAGGGGAATTCTGCTGAACCCCTCCATTGATTTGCATGGGGGGAAAATGTTCACTTAAAGGGGGCCAGTCCTGTTTAGCGTGTTATTCACTGGTGCTTTAAACTTTGGCTACAAAACCAGTCCTCATATTTTGCCTCACAATTGCAGAAGATGTGGGTCATTGCTTAAGAATTGACCATCAACAAATATGGGAACTTCCCAGTGGAGTTCT
Source organism: Spea multiplicata (assembly GCA_009364415.1). Taxonomy (NCBI): domain Eukaryota; kingdom Metazoa; phylum Chordata; class Amphibia; order Anura; family Pelobatidae; genus Spea; species Spea multiplicata. Next base: position 13,578 of record VKOC01010015.1, read on the forward strand.
CCCTCTTATGAAGGAGTGGCTTCAGCGTTGATGGTAGCCACTTTATGGTCATTATTAGCCATGTGATGGGTGGGGCTAGCCCCAGATAACATTAAATAGAAGGAGTTGAAGGGGAGTTGGCATGGCTCCCCTGCCTGGAGACATAGAAGAGTGACGTGGAGACCCACGGAGGCAGCGCTTTAGCCAGAGACTCTGGGGCAAACCAGGAGAACTCCCAGGCATGACCATTCCATTACCCACAACTGGAAGACTACAAAACTTGGCCTAATGGTCTTTTTGTGAATGCCTGGTTCATCACATTTGTGTTTAATGAATGTAGACCTTTAGATATTTTTACTTCCTTTACTTGGAGCATCTGAGGAACCTTCAATGGACACTGATAAAAAAGGATATTCATTACCTGATACATATTTTCTTTGCACTTTATTAGCTTGTTCCTTACATTCCACTGAATTTTCCAGGACATTTACATTGATCCATAGTTTTTCGTATCTCTGCTTATCTCTAAAAGTCCGCAATATGCTAGTTGTGCTATCTGGATTGCAAGGTCACTGATAGTTCAGACGAGGATTTCAGTTAGGGTCACATAAGTTCACCCATAAAAATGCTTTACAGCATCACACCAGTAAACTCTTCCAATGTCAGAACATGCACACCGACTACACTGTAGTATCTCACCTAAAAACTGTTGGGCTTTTATTTATTTATTTTTGGTTTTGTTTGAATTGTTTTTGAATTAATCTGTTTTCAAAAATGTATTTCAAGCACCAAAGATTAGATTTTATAAATAAAATATTTTTTTCAACAAAGAAGCAATTCATAGAGCACATTTTTGAATAATGTGGCATACACAATAAAGCAATTATAGTCACCGATAAGCCATAGCATTATGACCACTGACAGGTGAAGTAAATAATACTGATAATCTTGTTATCATGGCTCCTGTCAGCAGGTAGGATATATAGGACAGCAAGTAAACATTTTGTCCTCAAAGTTGATGTCCTAGAAACAGGAAAAATGGGCAATGATGAGGATCTGAGCCACTTTGACAAGGGCCAAATTGTGATGGCTAGAGAATTGGGTCAGAGCATTATTATTATTATTATTATTAGGGTACCTTGCTTTTTTTTTAATAAGGGCAAGTAGTCATATCTGTAAGTATTATTATAATT